>CAUZXS010005648.1:15000-39294 GCA_963585895.1 Sepioteuthis lessoniana | reverse complement strand
CCCAGATTCACACCTAGTGACATCCTTTCACGTGTGCAGGCGCACGCGCGTGCACACACACACACACACACACACACACACACACACACACACACACACACACACACACCGAGCACTCACACATTGGAGTATACACATATATTCTTATACGCAAATATAAGTATCAATTTATCTTTTAATTAAGAGATATATAAAAAGTAAAGAACCTATAAGATGTAAAAAAAGATGTATGAAAATAATCAATAAAATGTATAAAAAGTAATTACTAGTAGGTAATAAATTAGTAAAGTAAGTAAAGTTGGCGAACTTAGTAGAGGGTGACCCGAAGGCTCTCTTTTCAATTGCTACTACACTTAGGTATAGGGGAGGGCGCTACTCCATTACCTGGATTGCTCCATTTTACTCTTGATCCTTACCTTATAATGCTGAGTGTTAAGCAAGGTAGCATCAAGTATCATTTTTTGAGTCTTTGGTATGACTTGACCTGGGATTGAACCCCGGTCGGACAGACCATTGGCGAACACTCTACTCATTAGGTCAATGGCCTGGTAAAGATTAAGGTAATAAAAAGCGCGTAAAAATACTTGGAAAATGTTTAAACAATTCATTTGAATAATCCCAAGTGTACCACTGTTTCAATGGCGACACCTACATTTTTAACGTTTTAAGTCAGTTGGCTGAATTTACCAAAGACTTAGTCTCGGCTTTTTCTCTACAAAGAAGGTATTATTATTATTATTATTATTATTATTATTATTATTGTTATTGTTATTTTACTCTTTGAGAGTTTTTCACGTCAGCGTTAGCTGATAGTCTTTCTCTGTGACAGAGTTTCCTCAAGTTTCCAGGATTCTCCTCAGTATTCTAGCTGATCTCAATAACGCAGTAGTTTCGATAGTCTCTACTCGTCCTCTTATTTCCAAGTCCTGCAGTCCTTGTACCAATCCTTTGGCGACTGTACAAAGAGCACCAGTTACAATTGGTATTACCGTCACTTTCATATTCCACAATTTTTTTCCATTCCCTTGCAATGTCGAGGTACTTATCCTTCTTTTCACTTTCTTTCAATTTTATTCTGTGGTTAGTAGAAACAGCAAGTCCACAATTTTGCCAGTTCTTTTTTTTTTATGATTATTACAAGGTCTGGTCTTCTGGCCGAGATTATGTGGTCCATTTATATCTCAAAATCCCAGAGGAGTTTGTGCGTCTCATTCTCCAGGACTGATTCTGGGTTCTGGATATACCGTTTGTAAGCATGGTCAAATTTAAACTAGCACAATTCCCAGTGGATCCCCTTGCCCACCCAGCCGTGTCCAGTCTTATATTCCTTCTGTGCTAATTTGCTGTATATGTTTGTTATGCAATGGGTCGTTTCGTCTCTATTACCCTATAACCTTTATCTGCTGTTTTGTTGCATCTAATCTATTCTTGCTTTGATCTGATTAGTCCTTATGGCGTTGTTTTGTGCTATTATTTGAAGAGATTTAGTTTCTCTCTTAAATTTTTCCTTTATCAAGCACATCCATATTTTCTCGTATTAGATGTCACTTGTTAGTCACTTAAAACGTCCATAGAGTTGTTTTTCTTCCTATTTTTTTCTGGATATTTCCGATTTGCAGATCCTCGTGTTATCAGTATTTTTTCTGGTGGCTGTAATCAGTCTTCCTCCACTCTTTTCTATGCTGTGTTCAGGTCATTGTATCGATGCATCAACGCTATCTTCAATGCTGGCAAGTTTTCTTCTTCCTTCTTTTTTCGACACATATTGTCAGTCAACATCATCAACAGGATGTAATGCCTGATGCATGATCTTAGTTTTCTTGTTCTCTGGTCCATTTGTTCAAGTTCTTCTCTAGTCCACTGAAGAGTTTTTCCCACCAGCGTTAGCTAATAGTTTCTCACAGAATTTCAAGCGTGAGCAAGTCTCTACAAATCTCCAGGAATCTTCTCAGTATTCTAACTGATCTTAATAATGCCACAGTTCGGATGTTCGCCACTTGTTTCTTATTTCCAAGTCTTCCAGTCCTGTTATCAATCCTTTGGTTGTTGTAACGAGTGCACCAATAACAATTGGTATCACCGTCACCTTCATGTTCTATAGTTTTTTTAGTTCTTCGGCAAGGTCAAGGTACTTAACTTTCTTTTCACCTTTTTTTAGTTTTACCCTGTGGTCAATCGGAACGGCTAAATCCACATTCAGCAGATTCACTTTATTGTTGCCTGTGACTAGGTCCCGGAGAATTTTGTATCTCATTTTCCAGGAAAGATTCTGGGTTGGGCATATACCATTTGTTCGTACGGTCAAATTCAAACTTCTTGCACAATTCCCATTGGATCACCTTGCCCACCCAGTCGTCTCTAGTCTTATACCCTTTCTGCTATAATTTACTGTTTTCGCTTATTATGTAATTGATCATTTCGTCTCAATCACTATATTATCTCCATCTGCTATTTTGTTGCGTCTGGTCTATTTTTGCTTTGACATAGGCATTATAATGTTGTTTTCTGCTGTTATTAGAAAAAAATCTTTTTTCTTCCCATTTTTGTTTTCGGGTTATTTTTGTTCCTTTGGTTCTTGTGTTGTCTGTGTTGGTTCTGTTCGCTGTAATCTGTTATTTTCTAATGTAATACTCTAGTTTTTATATCGATGCATCGATGCTATCCCCTGTGCTAGCGAGTCATCTTTTTTTTTCTTGACATACTGTCTGTCTATGACATCTCTGGAATGTAAGGCCTTATGGATTCTCACGAATTTTCTTGTTCTCTAGTTCATTCGTTCAAGTTCCTCCCTCGTCCACTGGACTCGTGTATCTGCCAAGTGTGACTGCCCAAGTGTTTATCCCTTTGATGAGATTTCTGCTATATTGTTTGGTTTCGATTATTTTCTTATTCTCCTAAGATACTATTTTAAATTTTTTCCTTCATCTCCTCTTGTTTGATAATGTCCACTTCAAATATTCCAAAATATTTGTATGTTTCCTTTTTCACGAGCACTCAGATCTTTTTTCTGTTCTATTCCTTTCGAATTTTGTCGTTTCCCGCTTCTCATTATTTTTAAGTCACATTTTTCAATGCCAAATTCCATCCCTATATTCTAACTGTATATTCTCACTGCCAGCATGAGGGTTTCCAATTCTTTTTAATTCTTGGTGAACAGTTTGATGTCGTCCATGTACATTAGGTGATTGATCTTTACCTGTGATTTTGTAAGTTTTTATCCGCCTGTGCATTTCCCAAGTATGTGATTGAGTGAAATCATTGAAATCACAAATTTTAGCGGTGATAGAGCATCTCTTTGGAATATTCCTCTCTGGATGTTTACCTCAAGTAGGCTTTTACCTCCCGCTGTATTATTATTATTATTATTATTATTATTATTATTATTATTATTTACTCCTTGAGAGTTTTTCTGAGTGACAACAAGTCTCCTGAAGTGTTCAGGATACTTCTCAGTATTCTGGCCGAACTTAACAATCCTCTTGTCTGGATGGTATCCATTCGTCTTCTGATTTCTATATCTTCCAACCCCTTTATCAAACATTTGGGGATTGTTCCGAGTGAACCAATTACAATTGATATCACCGTCATCTTCATGTTCCATAGCTTTTCTTAGTTCTTAGTTCTTAGTTCTCTAGCAAGGTCTAGGTACTTTGATTTTCATTCTGTTGTCCGCTTGAACAGCAAAATTCATTATTCAACAGGTTTTCATTTTTATCTTAACTATCACAAGGTTTGGTTTTCGGGTTGGAATTGGAGGATCTGTTGGTATCTTGAATTCCCAGAGAATTTTGTAGGCCTCGACGAATTCTGGCTTGTGCAGATACCATTTGGTAGTTGGTCAAATTCATATTTCTTGCACAATTCTGAGTGGATCACCTTTTACACCTAGTTGTGTCTAGTCTTATACTCCTTTTGTGCTTATTTACTGAATTCGCTTATTATGTGATTTATTGTTTCATCTCATAACATACAGTTGCTATTTAGTTATGCTTTATCAATTTTCGCTTGAACTCAATTGTTCTTTATGGTGTTGTTTTGTGCTGTTATAAGAAGAGTTCAGTTTCCATTTCTTAGCCATGTCCTGGTCTTTTCGTTTATTATTACTATTATTATAGTTATTATTGTTCATTTAAGAGTTTTTTTTTTGCAACAGCATCAGGTGATGGGGTTCCACTAGAAGCTGAGTGACAGCAAGTCTCCTCAAGTCTCCAGGACTCTTCTTCGTATTCCGGCTGATCTCAACCATGCTGTAGTTTGGATGATCTCCCTCCGTCTTTTTATTTCCAAGTCCTCCAGTCCATCTACCAAACATTTGATGACTGTACCGAGCGCGCTGATTACAATTGGTAACACCGTCACTTTTATGTTTCACGTTTTTTCGGTTCTCAAGCAAAGTCTAGATTCTTATCTTTCTTTTCGCTTTCCTTCAGTTTTACTCTGTAGTCACTCGGAAGAGATGAGTCCATTATTCGGCAGGTTCTCTTTTTTGTTGACTGGTTATCTAGCCGAGATTAGAAAATCTGTTTGTATCCCCAAATCACAGAGAAGTTTGTCAGTATCATTTTCCAGGGCGGATTATGGGTTATGCATATACCATTTGTTCGTATGGTCAAATCTAAACTTCTTGCACAATTCCCATTGAATCACCTTTCCTGCCTAGTCGTATCTGGCCTTATACCCTTTTTGCGCTAACTTTGCTTATAATATGATTGATCGTTTCGTCTCTATCACGACATAATCTACATCTGTTATTTTGTTGCGTCTTGTCTATTTTTCCTTTGACATAGGCATTATGGTGTTGTTTTATGCTGCTATCAGGAGAAATTCAGTTTCCCTCTTAAGGTTTCCCTTCCTTAGCCATGTCCAAGTTTTCTCGAGTGAGATTTCACTTGATTGTCGCTTGAAATATCTATACACTTGTTTTTCTTCCCATTTTTTGTTTTCCGTTTATTTTTGTTCTGTTGAAGATTGTGTTGTTTGTATTGTTTTTGGTGACAGTCATCCGTATTCTGCAGTAGTCGTTGTATCGATGCTGGCAAGTTTTCTCCCTCCTTCTTGTCTTTACTTATACAGTCTGTCTACGTCATCCCTGGGATGTAAGGTTTTATGCATCATCAAAAGTTTTCTAGTTCTCTGGTCTATTTGTTGGAATTCTTCTCTGGTCTACTTTAAGAATGGTCCCGAGTATCTTTCGAGGGGGACAGCCCAGATTTTCATTCATTTGGTGAGATTTCTTTTATGTAGTTTGGTTTCGAGAAGTTTTCCCGTTCTCCTCTAGTATTCTTTTTTTCTTTCTTCTCTGTATGTTTAATGGTATTAGTTTCCAATATTCCCCAGTATTATTACTACTACACTTTGAGATTTTTTCACATCAGTATTAACCGGTAGTTTCTCACTGGAGTTTGGTGGCGGCAAGTCTCCTCAAATCACCAGGACTCTTCTCAGTATTCTAGTCGATCTCAATAATGCAGTAGTTTGGATGGTATTCACCTGTCCTGTTATTTCTAATTCTTCCAGTCTTTGTACCAATCCTTTAGTGACTGTACCTAGAGTACCAGTTACAATTGGTATAATCTTCACTTTCATGTTCCACAGTTTTTTAAATTAATTTTTTAAAATTCCCTAGCAAGGTCGAGGTATTTATCTTTCTTTTCACTTTCTTTCAATTTAATCTGTGGCCAGCCGAAACAGCAAAGTCCACAATTTTGCAAGTTATCTTTTTTATTGTTGATTATTATGAGATCTGGTCGTATGATCGATATGAGGCGACCCGTTTGTATGTCAAAATCCCAGAGGAGTTTATTATTATTATCATTATAGTTTTTCACATCAGCGTTAGCTGATGGTCTTTCGCAGGAGTTTGTGTGATAGCAAGTTTCCTCAAGTTTTGAGAATTCTTCTCAGTATTCTGGCCGTTCTCAATAATGCTGTTGTTTGGATGGTCTCCACTTGTCCGCCAACTTTTAAGTCCTCCAGCACCTTTTATAATCCTTTAGTTACTGTACCAAAATTACCAATCACGATAGGTAAAATTGTCACCTTCATATTCCATAGTTTTTTTAATTCCCTAGAAAGGTCCAGGTACTTATCCTTCTTTTCATTTTCCTTCAGGTTTATTCTGTGGTCAGCCGGGACGGCAAAGTGGACAATTTTGCAAATTCTTTTTTTTTGTTGATTATCATTATGTCTGGTCTTCAGGCCGAGATTAGGTGATCCGTCTGTATGTCAAAGTCCCATAGGAATTTATGTATGTCATTTTCAAGGACAGATGCTGGGTTGTGCATATTATTATTATTATTATTATTATTATTTCACTCTTTGCTAGTGGTTTTTTACTTGAGTCTGAATTAAAGCTAAACTTTTCAGTTCTCCCGGACTCTTATGGGTATTCTAGTTGCTCTTAACAATGTTGAGGTCTGTATAGTCTCGATCCTTAATCTGATTTTCAATTTCTCCAAACCTTTTGTAAGATTTTGGGGACCGTTCGAATCGCGCCAAGAACAATTAGTATCACTGTCAATATAGTTTATATAGTCTATAGTTTTTTTTAGTTCTCTGGTAAGTTTCATTTTTTTTTGTTCAATCTGGTAAGATCCATTTTTTTGGTTCTCTGGTAAGATCCATTTACTTAGTTTTCTGGTAAGATACATTTATTTAGTTCTTATCTCTGGTAAAATCCATTTGTTTAGTTCTCAGGTAAGATCCATTTGTTTAATTCTCTGGTAAGATCCATTTTTTTAGTCCTTATCTCTGGTAAGATCCATTTTTTTTAGTTCTCTGGTAAGATCCATTTGTTTGGTTCTCTAGTAAAATCCATTGTTTTTTGTTCTTATCTCTGGTAAGATCCATTTGTTTAGTTCTCTGTTAAAATCCATTTTTTAGTTCTTATCTCTGGTTAGATCCATTTGTTTAGTTCTTTGGTAAGATCCATTTGTTTAGTTCTCTTGTAAGATCCAAGTATTTGTCTATCTTTTCACTTTCTACCCTGTTGTCCGCTGGTACAGCAAAATCCACAAGATGAAAAGTTCTTTTTTCTTGTTAATTAACACGTGGTCTGGTCTTCTGGTTAGGATTAGTTGATCCGTTTGTATTTCAAAATCCCAGAGAATTTTTCATTTAATTTTCTTGGACGGATTTTGTCTTGTGCATATATCATTTGTTAGTATGTTCACATTTCAATCTCTCGCAAAATTCCCTATAGATCACGTTTTCCGTGTAGACGTGTCTAGTTTTGCACTCCTTTTGCGCTAGTTTGCTGCATTCACTTATATAATTAACCATTTTATCTTTATCTCTTCATAACCTGCACTTGATTATTCTATTGTGCATAATCAATTTTAGATTTACATAATTGGTACTAATGGCATTATTTTGTGCTTCTGTTATAAGTGATTAAGTTTCTCTCTTAAGCTTTTTCTTTCTTAGTCATTTTCATGTATTCTGGTGGGCAATCTTGACAGTTTTGTCAATCAAATTTTCCATACTGTTGTTTTTCTTCCCATTTCTATTTTCTAGTTTTTGTTGTTTTTCTGTTTGTTTTAATGTTGCCATTGCTGATACTGATTACCGCAATTAGTCTTTCTTTGCTCTTTTCAGTGTAATCCTTTTTACACTTCATATTATCCATTCTTTCCAGTTTCTGAGCAGAGTCATAACACCGCTTTTTTTCCCCAATTTATTACGCTCTATATTTACTCTGGTTTCTTGGCATGGCTACGTCCACGATATAGATGACCCTTTTTTCTTGTTTCTTATTATCAGTTTTGTTCTTTTTACTTGAACATGGAGGTCGGTCTAGATGTAAAAATTCTAGAGTATTAATGATTTGTATTTTCTAAGACAATCTCTACTTTATTCATATCTGTATTTATATAATTTTTCTACCGATGACCGGTTATGGCTGTCGCTTATCTGTTTGTTATTATTTCTGTATTAGTTTGATACATACACTGATTATGTGATATATCGCTCATTTTTTATTCCTAAGGTATGGCATTTACTGATTTTTCTTTTTTATTTAGTTTATTCTGTTGTTCTTGTTCTGGAATGCTGTGATGAATGAATTCGTTTCCTTCTTCAGATATCCTCTGTGTATCCATGTCAATAACTATTCATCCGCAACATTTTCTGCTTTTTGTGGAGTGTTTCCTTTTGACATATTTATATTCTTATATTATTTACTGCTACTTCGTTGTTATAAAAAAATCTTGCTGCCTTGTACGTTTTATCACATTTTAACTGCATTGTTGTAAATATTTATTTAGTTTCATTTTGGTTATTTGGACACAGTCTTTGATGCTGATGAGACCACCGTAGCCTTCTTTCCTTTTTACTTTTAATTTTTTTTGTCGTCTTTGGAGTGTTTAGAAATGTATGCTTGGTCATAATGGTTTTACAAATATGTCAGTCCATTGATTTGTTTTTTTTTTTCTTTTTGTTTGTTTGTTTGTTCCCGCCAAGAAATGATATTATGTACTTCACTATAGGTACTACCAAAATTTTCATTCCTTTTATCAGATTTCTGATATTAAGTTTCTAAGATATTCTTTCCCTCATTTTTTTTCCTTTCATTTCCTCCTGCTTTATTGAATCACATTTGGGTACTCCCAAATATTCATAAAATTCTTCTGCTGTTAATGCACTAGTTGTCATCTTATCCAGTATCTATTTATTTAAAACAAAATTATAAAATTACACAAAAGCAAAAATACAATGATGTTTTGGAGCATGAAACCCAAGAAAGTGTGTGGAGAAGAGGAGCGGTTATCTGGTTCCCAAGCTTGTCTAAGGGACCTTACCTAGCCACAGTTACCGATTCTTTCATACGAAACAATAATTCCAATCACCCTGAACTTCCACGCTGCAACCACAATATACCACGACCACTCTGCGTGAATCCCACTTAAAACCCTACAGAAGCAATGAATTACTATGTATACATACAGTGAGGGATATAAACGGGGAGGGAACAAGCTGGGCAACCTCTACAGGGAGCGGAGTTGTAAAAGAAAAAATGGGATGGGGCCGGATTGGAATGTGTAGTTATGATTCCGGGATGCGCAATGTGGGGCTAGGATGAAAGGGGAGTTAGGATAAAAATGAAAAAGGGGAGATCCAGGATTATTTTACGCTGAAAGACGAGACATCTGACATTATACTACTAACTTGGGTTGAAGAGATATATAAAAGTAAACATACCAGGGGTGGGGTTTGAAGGACCCAGACCATCGCTGTACAGGAAGAGGAAAGAATGATGACTCTAACGTTACCCCTTTACTTACGACCAGGCTTGCTGCTTTCATCCACCTTTCTTCGAATACAATGCGGTCCAAGTTTTTTTCTATCGCATCTAATCTTGACCCTAAGTTGGTGCCTAAAGAAAAGAATTAGATCTCGATGAGAAATGTTTGCCCCCTCATAAATTCCTTTTTTTTGCTTCGTCCATATCACTAATCGAGCTACAGCTAGGATTATGAGAAACACCTTTCGTTTCTCACCTCTCCACAAATGATCAATATTATCTACGATGTAACCTACGTCGAGCGGCACTAACTACTTTGGATCGGTGGAAGAAATGCAAACGTCTAAGCGAGCCAGTGACTCGCTAAATCGGGAATCCACAGGCCTCCATTGCAATGACGTTGATAGTAGACCTGTCTGCTGACTATTGGCTTTCCCTTCGTTCACAACAGTGAGAAGAGGGATTGTGTTAGCGTCAGTCGCCGACTTGCAGGTAGAGGAAGTACAGCTAGTCGATAAAGGGTTAGTTGGAAGATGCTACCTATGCTTCTACTTTTGTCTGTACTTCCGACCAGTTTTGCGGTCGGGTCTGAACCACACAATAAAAATGCAGACGAGTGGCAAGGGAACGCCACCCCTTCCTGGCACCCAACCTCAGACCTTCGCTCTTGTCAGTTGACCTTGGAACCGGCTATCTGTTCGTATTTGGCAACCACCTCTTTCACCACTTCTATGTCCAAAAAACATGACAGAAAGATGGTGATGTCATCGGCGTACGTGAACACCCTCACCCAGAGATCCACGGTGAGCGGTATGCTGCGCAAGACCGGATTAGCCCCACCTCTATATGCCATCTTTCACTGGAGATTGAGTGACAGCAAGTCTCCCCAAGTTTCCTGGACTCTTCTCAGTATTCCGGTAGTTTTCAATAATGCTGTTGTTTGGATGGTCTCTACTCGGCCGCCAACTTCCAAATCTTCCAGGCCCTTTAACAATCCCTTTGTTATCGTGCCAAAAGCACCAATCACAATTGGTATAATTGTCACCTTCATATTCCATAGTTTTTTTCAATTCTCTAGCAAGGTCGAGGTACTTATCTCTCTTTACACATTCTTTCAGTTTTATTCTGTGGTCAGCCGGGACAGCAAAGTGGACAATTTTGCAGATTTTCTTTTTTTTTGTTGATTATTATAAGGTCTGGTCTTCTGGCCGAGATTAGGGGATCAGTTTGTATATCAAAGTCCCATATTATTATTATTATTATTATTATTATTTACTCCTCGAGAGTTTTTCACATCAGAGTGTAATAATAATAATAATAATAATAATAATAATAATAATAATACACACCAAGGAACCGCCTCCAAAAATACAGACTATAACGAGCCTACCGATGATGTGGAAAATACCAACAGCACAAATCAGGGACGAGATTTACAATTCATTAATAAGGTGCGGATTGTTTCCTGAGGAACAGAAATGATACCACAAGAAAACAAGAGGAACAGATCCAAATTACATTAATCAAAACATCCCCAAGAGTAAAACGAGACGAAAAATCTAGCTATGGAGTCGATTGACAACAAAAAGGCATATGATATGGTCCCGCAAAACTGGTTTAGTGACTCTCTTAAAATGTATAAGATATCCGACCAAGTCAAAAAGTTTATCGAGAATACCATGGAAAAGTGGAGAGTGGAATTGACGGCTGGAGGAAAAAGTTTAACAGGTGAAAATCCATGGAGTGATCTTCCAGGAAGATGCGCTATCACCTTTAGTATTTATAATAGCGACAATACCATTCAATCACATACTTAGAAAATGCACAGGCTGATACAAGCTTCATAAATCGTAGGAAAGGATCAACTACCTCATGTAAATGGACGACATCTAATTGTTTGCAAAAAAGGAAAAAGAATTGGAAACCCTTATACAGGCAGTGAGGACATACAGTCATGATATGGAGATGGAATTTGGCATAGAAAATTGTGCCGTGCTAATATTGAGAAACAGGAAACGACAAATGACGGAAGGAATAGAACTACAAAATCAAGTCAAAATCAGGACGCTTGGAGAAAAGGAAACTTATAAATATTTGGAAACATTGGAAGCGGTCATCATCAAACAAGCGGGGATCAAAGAAAAAACCCCAGGAGAACGAGAAAACTACTAGAAACCAAACTACATTGCAGAAATCTCACCAAAGGGACAAACACCGGGGCTGTCCACTTCGTTAGATACTCGGGAACATTCTTAAAGTGGACGAGAGAAGAACTTCAATTAATGGAGCAGAGAACAAGAAAACTTATAACGATGCATAAGGCCTTATATCACAGAAATGACGTTTACAGACTGTATGTGTCAAGAAAAGAAGGAGAAAGAGGAATCGTCTGCATTTAAGATAGCGTCGATGAAAGCTACATAAAAAGCCCAGGGGACAACTAATTACGGTGACCAGAACCAATACAGACAACACAAGTCTTATGGGGACATATCCTACCATACCCCAAAGATGGACTCGTCCAACCTAAACATATTCTCCGGGCTTAGCTCGTTTTGGGGAGACAACTTCTCGTTCCTTACGAGACATTTGACAGACGGACTGCAAACCGAGCGCGGCTAGTACTTCCTTTGTATGACTTCCTTTTTCTGCTAATACAATAACGTTTACCTATCACCCGTTGTTTGAGTTGTTCTTCCACCGGTCTTATCTGAAGACAACAACAAGCATCAACAGAACAAACGGAAAACAAAAATGGGAAGAAAAACAACTGTATGGACATTTTAAGCGACAAACAAGCGAAATCTCACTCGAGAAAACTTGGGGACGATAAAGAAAGGTAAACCTTACGAGAAAAACTAAATCCCTCCTGAAAGCAGCACAAAGCAACGTCATAAGAACTATGTCAAAGCAAAAATAGACCAGACACAACAAAATAGCAGATGTAGATTATCTAGTGATAGAAATGAAATGATCAGTTATATAATAAGCGAACATAGTAAATTAGATAAAAAAGATTGTAAGCCTAAACATGACTGAATGGGGATGGTGATCTACTAGGAATTGTACAAAAAATTAAAATTTGACCATACGAAACAAGTGGTATATATACAATCCAGAATTCATCCTAGAAAATGAAACGCACAAAATTCTCTGGGATTTTGGGATGCAAACAGATTTCCTAATCCCGGTCAGACCACCAGAGCTAATGATAGTCAACAAAAAAAGAGAACATGCGGAATTTTAAACTTTTCTGTTCCAGCTGACCACAGGATAAAACTGAAGTAAAGCGAAAAGTACCAGATAAGTACCTTGCTTGAAAACTGATTAAACTATGGAACATAAAGGTGACGGTGATACCAAGTGTAACTGGTGCACTCGGTACTGTCATCAGGGGACCAAAGAACTCGGAGATAAGAAGACGAGTGGAGACCATCAAAACTACTGCATAGTTGAGATTGGCCAGAATACAAAGAATAGTATTGGTGACTTAAGGAGACTTGCTGTCACTCAGACTCCAGTGAGAAACTATCACTTGACGCTGGTGTGAAAAACTTTGATAAGAGTAAAATGGTAATGATCATAATCATAATAATAATAATGATGATAATCATATTTATGGAGGTGCCCATTGTGTAATGCTTATCGTCGCAGGATATAGACACGGCGACACGAGTTCAAATCCTGGACGCGGTTGATTGCATTTCCCATAGCACTAATATCCTTGGGAAAGGTATGAATCCAATTATTCTCCCTCCAGCTATGGGTAAATAGTAGGACAGACTAGGTTCTTCAGCCTTGGTGAGGCAATTAGCCTAGGAGAAGGAAAACTCTTAATTGAAACCTGTTAAACTCCGTTTAAAAATTGACCTTGTGTCATATCCTGCCCGAGCGGAGGGGTTGGTAAATATGATGATAATAATAATGATAATAACATCTGTATAATGAAAGGATTAATTACATATAGATTGTTGCTTTTTTCCAAGACCAAATTATTTGAGTGTATTTGAATGTTCTACCTTGGACCCAAAAAGCATTTCACGTCCTCTGTCGAAGATCAGAGCATTGTTAGTTGACTTTTGAGGAAAATATCAAAGTCCAATATTTACCGCTTCACACTCATGTTCTTATCTTCGAGTAGAAAAAGGCAAAAAAAAAAAAAAAGAAAAAGAAAAAAGAAAACGAGTCTAATTTTAGGGATTTACAGTACAATTATGGAACCTTTAAAAGTTTTGAATTTTAAAATTATTTGAAAATCTGTTCGTGTTATTACTAATGCTATAAAATATAACAAAATATTATCATTGAAGAGTGATATAGTTTTGTTATTCATTATTTATACTATGAAATGTAACGAAATACAACTTAAGAGTGATTCAGTCTTTTAATCTAATCTATTTCACTTTTATTTAGTAATATTCTATTTTATCTGATTACTAAAACTGGAGATATATTAAGAAAAAGAATCGTTGTTTTATTGCTTGGTATTGTGAAAGTAAAGTAGTCTCTAAAAATTGCCGTTTTAATAAGTTTTGAGATTTTGATTATGCGAACTTTTTGTTTATTGAAATTGAAACCATTTTAGTTTCTGTGGTTTATGACAACATTAAGGTTATTATATATCGTTAATGCTCTGTGGTATTAATTTATTCTCTTTTTAAGAGATTTTGATGTTTCTTCAATGTATTTTTGTGTCAAATTTTGTAGGGTATTTTATATACATTTGATTTGGAGGTAGTTTAATTTCTTAAAGCAAATTATTGATCATCTTAGAGATGCAGCTTATTATGGCAATACTGAGAATTGATAAATTCTAGGTTGATTTTTTGTCAAGTTTGTGGATAATATTTCTAACCATTTTATTTTTGTTTTTATTTTTGGTGCTTTTATTTTTGTGTTATGTATGAAAGAAATAGAACAATGAAATAGTTTAAAGATGTTTTCCATATATTTTTATCATATATATATATATATATATATATATTGGGGATTGAAAATTCTAAGCACCCTTAAAGAGAAACCTATTAATATTCTGGTTTTTAGTTTTAGAAGATAACAAGATTCTCCACACACACACACACACACACACACACACACACACACACAGAGAGAGAGAGAGAGAGAGAGAGAGAGAGAGAGAGAGAGAGAGAGAGAGAGAGAGAGAGAGATTACGTTTGATTTTCGTTTTCATATAATTGGTCATTATGGCGTTGTTTTGTACTGCTATTAAAGAGATTCATTTTCTCTCTTCAGATTTCCCCTTCTAAGCTTCATCCTGGTCTTCTCGTTTGCGATATCGCTAGTTTGTCGCTTGAACTTTCCATACAGTTGTTTTTCTTCCTATTTCTATTTACTAGTTTTTGTTGTTCCTATTTACCCAACCCCTCCGCTCGGGCATGATATGACACAAGGTCAATTTTTTAAGTGGAGTTTAACAGGTTTCAATTAAGAGTTTTCATTCTCCTAGACTCCTACTATTTACCCATAGCTAGAGGGAGATTAATTGGATTCAAACCTTTACCAAGGGTATTAGTGCTATGTGAAATGCAGTCAGTCTTGTCCAGGATTCGAACTCTTGTCGCTGTGTTCATTTCCTACGACGATAACCATTACACCACGGGCACCTCCTAGTTTTTGTTGTTGTTCTGCTTGTTCTTATGTTGCCAATCCTGTTACTGGCTGCTGTAATTAGTCTTTCTTTGCTCTTTTTAGAGTAATCCTTGAGTCTGTATTGATGCATCTCCGCAATCCTCGATACTGGCGAGTCCTTTTCTTTCTTTTCTTGATATATATAGCCGGTCTATATCATCTCACGGATGTAAAATCAAGTGCATAGTTATCAAATTTCCTTGTCCTTTGATCCATTTGTCTGAGTTCTTTCCTTGTCCATTTTAAGAATGATCCAGAGTATCTTACAAAAAGAACTGCCCAAGTGTTTATCCTTTCTCGTTCTTCTGAAATACTCTTTTCTTATGTTTCTCTCATTAGTACTTTTTTGATGGTGTCCACTTCCAATATTCCAAAGAAGTTGTAATTTTCCTTCACTCCAAGTCATCCTGGTAGGCTGTGGGGAGGGGAAGTAGAATATGCCGAATACATCTCTACTGAGTGGTAAGACCCCTCAACGAGTGTCCTGATATGACACAAAACTACATCTGATACTGAGGCCCCATTCTTGGAGCTTTGAGGAATGTGTAATTAAGTAAAGTTGGCAACCGTTGACGAGGGTGATCTGAAGGCTCCATTTGCATTAGCGACTACACCAAGGTGTAGGGGAGGGCTCAACTCTTTTCCCTGGATTGCTCCACTTTACCCTTGATCTCGACCTTATAATGCTGTGTGTTAAGCAAGGTCTCCCAGGCCATTGGCGACGAATCCCTTAATTATCACTGCTCCGAGCTCCCCATTGACTCCAAGTGGTAGTACAGGTTAGGGAGGGTTCCGACTATGGGTCAAATAGAACTGTTAAATCATTTAGTATACATAAGAAGTTGTTTTAATGTGTGCAACCAAATGATTTAGAGTAAACTGAATTATTAGTGTTAGATAGCAATACTTGAAACTGTTTAATTGTGTGCAAACAAATGAACTATGGTTTGTTTAAAGATTATTACTACAAGCTATTCGTTTAGAAATCTTCTATATTCAATATAAATTTGCTAACAGGATTTGGCATTAAATAACCTACAAGAGTTGATATACCAACTAACCAACCGACCAACCAACCAACCAAGCGTTCTTATGTTTTCCTGATTTGACAGTTCAATTCCTTCTGTTGTTTCTCTTTTCCTATTTTGTTTTATCAACATTGCATATTTTCTGTACCAAATTCCATTCCTATATGTATATTCCTGTTGCTTGTATCAATGTTTCCAGTTATTTTTAAAAATTTTATAGCTTTATATCCTCCATTTATATAACGTGATTAATCTTTTCTTGAGCTTTTGTAAATTTGTTGCCCCCAGTACACTTCCTAAGTAAGTAATTGAGTGGCATCATTGCTACAAGAAATAATAATGGCGAAAGCGCATCTTCCTGGAAGATGCCTCTCTGGATTTTTACTTCTGCAAGAGTTTGTCCTTCTGCTGTTAATTCCACTTTCCAGTTTTTTTTATGGCTTTTCTGATGAAGTTTATGACTTTGTCGGATATTTTGAATATATTCAGACATTCCATTATCAAAGTTTTATCATAGGCCTTTTTGTAGTCAATCGATGCCATAGCTACATTTTTTCTCCTCATTTTGGTCTCCTTGAGGATGTGAAGATCTATGTATAGTAGGTCATCTGTTCTGGTTAACTTGTGGTATCCTTTCTTTTTCCCTGGAAATAGTTTGTGGCTTTCAAGTACGTAAAAGATTTCTTCTTCAATGTACGGTAAGGATTTTCCACATCATATATATAAACAATTTATTAGTCTATAGTTACTGGGTAATGGCATTTTTGGGGCGTCTTATTTGATCAAGGTAGCTTTTCTTAAGTCATCTATTCGGTTATGCTTGTTTCTTCTTGGCATTTACTCAGTTGCAGAGCTAATCTGTCATGGATGGACGTGAATCTTTAAAATCAGAATCCATGGCCAGGTGTTTTCCAATTTAGTACACTCTTGAGTGTTGTTCTTAGCGAGTCAAAGAATATGTCCGCTCAGGACCTTCTTTGACTCCTTGTAATTCTTTTTTCATGTTATTTATCTCTTCAGCTTTTCTGTTATTTTCTTTCTGTTCCCATATTTTACTCCAAAATTGTTTTGTTTCCTTTGCATCCAGTTTGAACATTCTCCAACGACATTTTGATAGAATTTTCTGTCGTTATTTTGGAAGATCCTGTTTTGTTTGTACTGATTGAGCCTATCTCGGTAACTTCTTTCGCAAATATCTATTTATTTATTTCTTCCTGTAGTATTGTCAGACTTGTCAGTTGTTGTTTTCATTTCAATGTATCCTTGTGTGTTTTTCCTTCCTAAGTACTTTCACTTGTTATCTCAGTTTATTTTTCCTTCTAGCCTAATTTCAAATACAGGTTCTGTATTTTTGTTCGGGTTCCTCAAAGGCGATACTTATTTCATCACTGACAAATTCAGTAGTGTTGTACATCGGGATAGTGTTTAATAAATTATTTAACTTTTTGGTTTCTACCTTAACTTTTTCTGGTTTCGATTCCTAAGGGATGGTAATGTTGTCTTCTTTTTAGTTATGCTTTTCTTTATTAATTCTAGAGTTTTTCTGTCTTGTGTTTACATTGAGGGTTTGGTGCTGGGTTCTGTGGTATTTTGGCATTCAATATTCTGTAGGGCAGGCTCCTTTATGGCATATGCTTCACGACTTACCTGTCATTATTATTATTATTATTATTATTATTATTATTATTATTATTATTTTTTCCTCGCGTGGTTTTTTACTTTAGTATTAGCTGGTGCGCTTTCACTGGAGTCTGAATAAAAAGCCTCCTCAGGTTTTTACGACTTTTTTCTTTTTTATTCTAGCCGATCTCAGAAATGTTATAGTTTGTATGGTTTTGATTCTCCCAATGATTTCCTGTTCCTCCTGTCAATTTCCCAGATTCCTGAGGATCATTTCGGGCTCACCAACGACAATTGGTATTACCTTGATCTTTAGGTTCCCTAGCTTTTTTTACTCCTCTAGGAAGGTCCTTATATTTGTCTAGTTTTTTGCTTTCTTTGATTTCTTTCTCTCCATTATCCACCAGAACGCTAAAATCAACAAGTTATCTTTTTTTTGTGTGTTTTGCTTATTAACACTAAGTTTGGTTTACTGGCCGGGTTTTGGTGATCCGCCTGCATGTCAAAATCCTTGTGAATTTTATGAATCTCATTATTAAGGACTAATTCTGGTTTGTACATTTACCATTTTGTTGTATGGTTAAGTTTCAATCTCTAGGAATATTCTCAATCGATCACCTTTCCCACTCAGTCATACTGATCTTGTACTCCTTTTGTGCAAGTCTGCAGCATATTATTATTATTATTATTATTATTATTATTATTACTTAACTCGTTTTCGAGATTTCACACCAGCGTTAGCTGATAGTTTCTCATTGAAGTTTGAGTGACTACAAGTCTCCTCAAGTCTCCAGGACTCTTTTCAGTATTCTGATCGATCTCAACAATGCTGTAGTTTGGGCAGTTTCCTCCCGTCCCGTTATTTCCAAGTCCTCCAGTCTTTGTATCAATCCTTTGGTGACTACCAAGATTTCAAATTACAATTGGCATAATCGTTACTTTCATGTTCCACAGTTTTTTCAATTCCCTCGCAAGGTCCAGGTACTTATCCCTCTTTTCATATGTTTTCAATTTTATCCTGAGGTCCGCCGGAACAGCGAAGTCCACAATTCTGCAAGTTCTCTTTTTTTGTAGAGTATTATAAGATCTGGTTGTCTGGACGAGTATTATTATTATTATTATTATTTACTCCTTTAGAGTTTTTCATATCAGCGTTAGCTGATAGTTTTTCACTGGAGTTTGAGTGACAGCTAGTCTCCTCAAGTCTCCAGGACTCGTCTCAGGATTCTGGCCGATCTTAGCAATGCTGTCGTTTGGATAGTCTCTACCCGTCCGCCAACTTCCAAGTCCTCCAGGCCTTTTAATAATCCTTTAGTTTTTGTGCCTAACGCACCAATCACAATTGTCACAATCGTTACTTTCATGTTCCACAGCTTTTTCAATTCTTTAGCAAGGTCGAGGTACTTATCTTTCTTTTCATTTTCCTTCAGATTTATTCTGTGGTATGCCGGGACAGCAAAGTCTACAATTTTGCAGATTCTCTTTTTTTTTTTTGTTGATTATTATGAGGTCTGGTATTCTGGCCGGGATTAGGTGATCCGTTTGTATATTAAAGTCCCATAGGAGTTTATGCGAGTCATTTTCTAGGACAGGTGCAGGGTTGTGCATACACCATTTGTTTGTATGATCGAATTGAAATTTCCTGTACATCTCCCAGTGGATCACCTTGCCGACCCAGTCGTGTCTCGCCTTATGCTCCTTCTGTGCTAATTTGCTGCATTCGCTTATTATGTGATTGATCGTTTCGTCTCTGTCACCGCATAGCCTACATTTACTGTTTTGTTGCGTCTTATCTATTCTCGCTTTGATATGATTGGTTCTTATGGCGTTGTCCTGTGCTGCTATTAGGAGGGATTCCGTTTCTCTCTTAAGATTTCCTTTTCTTAGCCAGGTCCAGGTTTTCTGGTGTGAGATGTTGTTTATTAGTCGTTTAAAGGTGCCATAGAGTTGTTTCCCCCCCATTTTTGTTTCCTAGTCGTTGTCATTCTATCGTCTGTCGTGTTGTCCGTATCGTTTCTGATGGTTGTAATTAGTCCTCGTTCGTGTTTTTCTATGTAGTCTTCGAGCCGTTGTGTGGATGTGTCAACGGTGTCTTCGATGCTGGCAAGTCCTCTTCCTCCATCTTTTCTAGATACTTATAGTCTGTCAACGTCGTCTCTGGGGTGTAATGCCTTATGCATGGTCATTAGTTTTCTTGTTCTTTGGTCCATTTGTTTATGGTTGTCTCTGGTCCACTTGAGAAAGGGTCCGGAATATCTGACTTGGGGCACAGCCCAAGTATTTATTCCTTTGATGAGGTTTCTGCTGGAGAGTTTTGTCTCGAGTAGTTTTCCTGTTATCCTGAGATATTCTTTTCGGATCGTGTCTTTCATTTTCACTTGTTTGATGGTGTCAGCCTCCAAGATACCCAAGTATTTGTAGGTTTCATTTTCTTCGAGCGTTCTAATTCTGTCGTGGTTTGATAGTTCGATTCCGTCAGTCATATGTCGTTTGCCACTTTTCATGACGAGCATGGCACATTTTTCTATGCCAAATTCAATTCCTATATCCCGACTGTATATTCTAACGGTGTGTATGAGAGTTTCCAGTTCTTTTTCATTTTTTGCAAATAATCTAATGTCATCCATGTACCTTAGGTGATTGATCTTCTCTTGCGATCTGCTGAGTTTGTATCCGGCTGCGCATTTTCTAAGTATGTGGTTCAGTGGTATCATGGGTATTATGAATAGTAAGGGTGATAGTGCATCTCCTTGGAAGATGCCTCTTTGGATCTTTGTTTCAGCTATGCTTCTTCCTCCTGCTGTCAGGTCCACTCTCCAGGTTTTCATGGTCTGTTCGATGAAGTTTATGACTTCATGTGATATTTTGTACATTTTGAGACAGTGTAGTATCCAGCTTTGTGGGACCATATCATATGCCTTTTTGTAGTCTATCCAGGCCATAGCTAGATTTTTCCGTCTTGTCTTGCTCTCATTTAGGATGTGTTGATCTAGGTAGAGTAATTCTGCTGTGCCTCTGGGTCCTTTGCGGCATCCTTTCTGTTCGTCAGGGAACAATACGCGGCTTGTTAGCGAGTAGTAGATCTTTTCCCTTATTTCTGCTGTTAGTATATTCCACATCATTGGTAGGCAGGTTATGGGTCTGTAATTGTTTGGAGCAGTTCCTTTGCTAGGGTCCTTTTGGATTAATATAGTCTGTCCTTTGGTCATCCATTCAGGTACTTGCGCGCCTTGTATGCATCTGTTCATTTCAAGTGCTAGTCTGCCGTGAAAGGAGGTGAACTTCTTGAACCAGAAGCCATGTATTCCATCACGGCCCGGCGCTTTCCAGTTTGAAATTCTTTTTAGTGTTGTTTTGAGCAAGTCGATGTATATTTCCATTTTGGGGCCTTCTTCAAGTCCGTCTAGTTCTCTTGTAATATTGTTTATCCATTCAGCATTTTCTTTATGTTTCTTTGGTTGCCATTTTAGTACAAAATCGTTCGGTTTCTTTTATATCTGGTTGTTGGTATGTTTTCGTGTCACTCCTCCCCAATCGTTGATAGAATTTTCTTTCGTTGTTTTGGAATGTTCTGTTTTCTCTGTATTGTTTTACCCTTTGTCGATATCTCTTTAATCTTCCTTCTTTGGCCAGTACTTTCTGGTTTATTTCCTCAAGTTGTACAGTTATTTTTCCCCATGTTGCCTGTTCCTTCTTCCCGCCTATTTCAGCGCCTTGTGTCATATCCTGCCTGGGCGGAGGGGCTGGTAAATAGGATTTCAGCGCCTCTCTTTTTTATCACTCGGGCTTGTTTTCGTGTTTTTTTAATTTGCGTTTCCAGTCGAATTTCCCATCCCGGTTTTGACTGTTTCTTCGTGCTTTTTGAGGGGATCCCAATTTTCTCACAAACTAATTTTGCCCCTGCATAGATTATTTCATTTAACTCGGTTATATTATTCGTCTGTATGTAAGGTAGTATGTGATTTATTTTATTAGTTTCTATCGTAAGTGTTTTCCATTCTATGTTTCTTAATGAAGGTAGAATAGTCTTTTCACTGCTCATGATTCTCTTTACATTTTCTAGATTTACCTTTTGTTCTTGTGATTGAGTTTCTTCCTGGTTGTTTGGTAGTGTATCGTTTGGGAGTGTAGTGTTTTCATTTGTCGATGTTTGCGGGTCTTTTTCGTTGGATTGTGTTTGTTTGACACCGCTTGATGTGTCTGGTACTGTGTTATAGTTTTGTTTCAGTGTTTTTTGATGGATTTCTCGTAATTCAAGGTCAGAAACCCAACCCTTCATAATTATTGTCCTAACTTGATCGGCTAGCCTTTGACTAGTTTTCTAAAATGTCGAACGTTCTCGCCAGATCTCTATCATTCTTTTCCTGTATCCTCTTTGTGAAGGGTTGCTCCTGAAATAGCATTCTAGTGCAAGTTAACTCTCTTCACTAGTCCATGTTCTGCGTTTAGATCTTTGTACGTTGTGGTTTATTACGTCGTCGTTTATGTACCAGAAAAAAGAGCAGCCAACATTCGTAGGATGACGATTGGGTCTCCCATGTTGGCTATCAGGAGAGCACCTGCCGATCATGACACCCAGGCCTGTTGCCTTGGTCCCACGTTGTGTAATATTGTGATTTGACATTTTTATCATGGTTGGTATAATGTGGCTATACCAGGCCTAGGAGTTGTTTATGATCTGCGCACCTAACACCGATGTGACCAAGAACAGCTATGACGGCTGTACATAAAAAGCGGACCACAAAAAAAAAAAAAAACAACAACAAAGAACGAAAACAAAAACAAAAAACACCCCCCCACAGACCTTTCCCGTTAAGTTTTAGCTTAGTTAAAGTCCAAGACTCTCATATTGTTAAGAGTTTTCCTTCCCGTTCTATTTTTGTTCCTACATTATTTGGGTTTGTTTTCAAACTAGTGTTCTGAAATTTGGCACTATCACGTGTTATGGTTCTATATTTATACTGAAATAGAATTTCGTCGTCTAACAGTGAAGCTTTTCCTGAAAATTATTCTCAGATTATTAGTAAATTGATTCTTCATTTAAAGCACATAATATACAGCAGAGATTTAATACACAAATAAATCAAATATGCATTCTTTTAAATGAAAAGTGTAGTAGAATAAAATTACTAACCTCTTTGAAAGACTTTTGGAAACAGATGACTTGCTACTTCACTTTCTTATAACAAATGCTCGCTAGAATTATTTCTAATTTTACTAGCATTCATACGAATTGCCCTCCTCTACATCACGGTCGGCAGGGGGGATACTTTCTAACTGATTTGGTACTACCTTTCTTTCTATCTTTTAGGGTTAGTCTTAACACGTGTTCGGCTACATTTGAGTTTTTTTTTTGGGGGGGGGGGTAATTTAGAATTTCGTCGTCCAACAGTGAAGCTTTTCCTGAAAATTATTCTCAGATTATTAGTAAATTATTATTATTATTATTATTATTATTATTATTATTATTATTATTTACTCCTTTAGAGTTTTTCACATCATTATTATTATTATTGTTATTATAATCATTATTATTATTATTATAGTTACACCTAGAGAGTTTTCCACACCTGCGTTAGCTGATGGTCTTTCACTGGAGTTTGAGTGACTGCAAGTCTCCTAAAGTCTCCAGGACTCTTCTCAGTATTCTGGTCGTTCTCATTAATGGAGTAATTTGGATAGTCTCCACTTTTCCTCTTATTTCCAAGTCCTCCAGTCCTTTTAATAATCCTTTGGTGACTGTACCGAAAGCACCAATTAAAATTGGTATAATTGTCACCTTCATGTTCCATAGTTTTTTTCAATTCCCTAGCAAGGTCTAGGTACTTATCCTTCTTTTCACTTTCTTTCAATTTTACTTTGTGGTCAGCCGGTACAGCAAAGTTCACAATTTTGCAAGGTCTCTTTTTTTGTTGATTATTATAAGTCGTCTGGCCGAAATTTGATGATCTGTTTGTATTTCAAAATCCCCGGGCCAGATGTTGGGTTGTGCATATACCATTTGTTCGTATGGTCAAATTTAAATTTCTTGCACAATTCCCAGTGGATCACTTTGCCCACTCAGTTGTGTTTAGTCTTGTGCTTATTTGCTGCATTTGCTTATTATGTAAATTGATCGTTTCGTCTCTATCACTGTATAACTTACATTTGCTGTTTTGTCTCGTTTTATCTATTCTCGCTTTGATATGATTGGTTCTTATAGCATTGTTTTGTGCTGCTATCAGGAGAGATTCAGTTTCTCTCTGAAGGTTTCCCTTTCTTTGCCCCATCCACGTTTTCTTGTGTGAGAAGTTGCTTATTAGACGCTTAAAACATCCATAGAGTTGTTTTTCTTCCCATTTTTGTTTTCTATTTATTGTCATTCAGTTGGTCCTCATGTTGTCAGTATTGATTCCGAGGGCTGTAATCAGTCTTCCTCCACGCTTTTCTATGTAGTCTTCAAGTCTTTGTATCGATACGTCAACACTATTTTCAATGCTGGTAAGTTTTCTTCCTCCTTCTTTTTTCGTCACATATAGTCTGTCAACGTCATCATGTAATGCCTTATGCATGGTCATTAGTTTTTTTTTTGTTCTCTGGTCCATTTGTTTAATTTCTCTAGTCCACTTCAAGAATGGTTCCGAATTTCTTACGAGGGAGACAGACCACGTATTTATTCCTTTGATGAGGTTTCTGCTAAATAGTTTTGTCTCGAGTAGCTTTCTGGTTTTCCTGAAATATACTTTCTTAATTTTTTCTTTCATCTCAACTTGTTTG
>CAUZXS010005648.1:0-2500 GCA_963585895.1 Sepioteuthis lessoniana | reverse complement strand
CCAAATGCTCTTGAACACGTACATACTTACGCTCTTACTCTTATCCACAAACAGGGATGCATCGGAATATTCATATATAAACACACTTCCAAAACGAAACAAAAACATACAACTATATTTACGCAAACAACACACACAAATACTTATACACTAAGAAACAAATGCTCATACACACATTCACAAATGTAACCATGTATACATTCATTTTACCCATCCACAAACACACATATGCGAATATAGAGAGAACACATAAACAGAGCCAGCACTAATCCAACCCTCATGCATCTCTCACGCCTATATCCAACCAACATCCCACGCTTAGTGAGTACCCCTTCACGGTTATGTGAGTAGCTCTACAGATTATCCCCCTACTCTCTCAAAACCACACTGATGTTTTCTACAGGCGTTTCGGCGTCAGCCGGCTCTCTCTATACGTCAAACCTACTGAGCGTTGGTCCTTGCACACATTTCTAAGTACATGTTTACATAATCTTCCGTTAATTTCTCTGATTCATACCGCCAAAAGCCGAAAACAGATGCAGTTATATTTAATAAGATTCATAGTCTTGGACACACACACACACACACACACACACACACACACACACACACACACACACACACACACACACACACACACACACACACACACGTGTATATATATATATATATATATATATATATATATATATATATATATATATAGCTCTGATAAACTCTCTAGTATATGCATAAACACACGCACAAATGATCACTCACTCGTGCGTTTATATGTAGGTATTTGTGTGTGTGTGTGTGTGTGCACAAAAGTGTGTGTGTGTGTGTGTGTGTGTGTGTGTGTGTGTGTGTGTGTGTGAGATATTATTAGTTTTTTGTTGAATTTTTGCATAAATCAAAGATAAGGACGTTTTGACCACCGGCCATAATATTTAACTTTTTATACAGTTATATTTTTTTCTTAAAACGAACATTATATATTTAACTTTTTTAGAATATATTTTTATATCCTTTAATATATTTATATGTTTTTTATATACAATTTTTTAATATAATTTTATATCTTTTTATATATTCAAATATATGTTATTTATTTATTCAACATATTTTATATATTTTGATATTTTTATATATCTTAGATATTTTTAGATATTTAACTTTTTATATTTTTATATATTTTCATATATTTAACTTTTTATTTAGTTTGATATATTTTGATATATTTTTTTATATATTCAACTTATTTTATAAATATTTATATACTTTCATATATTCTTTAAATACATTATATATATATATTTCTATGTTTTAATACATATTTTTATATATTTTTATATTTTTAACTATATATATATATATATATATATATATATATATAATTTTTTGACATTATATATTTAACGTTTTATAGATTCTCATGAATTCGTAACAATTTTGATTTTTTTGTTGTATCAAATTAAAAAAGAAAAAGCAGATAATTCACTTTCAACTAATCATTTAAACTTTTGTAATGAACGAAATTCTTTCCTTCGATGTGGCACAAGACCGATGGAATGGGGCACCCAAAGAGACTGGAACTCACTCTTGCAGGTTTGCTAGTTAAGCTTGCTAACCATTACACTACCTGAGGTGCCCTAAACGTTTAAACTGTTGATTTTATTATGAGTTAGAACCAAAGAATAGTGTTTATTTTGGTCAACAAATTATATATATATATATATATATATATATATATATATACATGTGAGTGTATGTGTATGTGTGGGTGTGTGTGTGTGTGTGTGTGTGTGTGTGTGTGTGTGTGTGTGTGATTTTAGTCGTCAAAAATTATGCATATATATATATATATATATATATGCATTTGTGTGCTTGTGTTTGTGTATGTGGGTATTTGTGTGTGCGTGTTTGTGAAAAATAATACATATATTTTTATGTGTGTGTGTGTGTGTGTGTGTGTGTGTGTGTGTGTGTGTGTGTGTGTGTGTGTGTGTGTGTGTGTGTGTGTGTGTGTGTGTGTGTGTGTATTATTTCAATCGAAAAGAATTATCTATGTATATGTGCGTTTGCGTGTGTTTGTTTATGTGTGCGATTTTAGTGAACAAAAATTACGTATATATACAAGTATGTATGTGTGTGTTTGTGTATGTGTATGTTTGTGATTTTTAGTCGACAAAATTTATGCATATATATATATGTATATATATATATATGTATATATATATATATATATATATATATGTGCATAATTTTTGTCGAGAAAAATCCTACAAACACATTCACACATACACACATATATACATATATATATATATGTGTGGGTGTTTGTGTGATTTTTGTCGACAAAAATTATGCATATATAAATGCATTTTTATTGGATATATATATACATATATATATATATATATATATATATATATATATATGTATGTATGTATATGTGAGTGTGTGTGTGTGTGCGCGTGAATTTGCGTGTGTTTGTGTGTGTAATAAAAATAATATTTGT
>CAUZXS010005647.1:17500-39144 GCA_963585895.1 Sepioteuthis lessoniana | reverse complement strand
CCATCATATGGAACTGTAAATGTGAGGGATTACGAAGAAATCTCCGATGTTTGGAATGGTATTTCGTTTTCTTTAATTTGACGCTTCTTTGGTTTTCCCACGTAATCAGAAGAAGCGTGCTGGCCGCATTCTTCGTCCTTGACGCCATTTTGGCTGGTGTTTTAAGCCAGCGAAAGCGAGACGTCTTTCTTATGTTGCATCGAAGGAAGTAAATACTGGCGGGTACGTTCGGTTCGGACAAATTATAGCAGTAAGACCAAAAATAAAGTGACGAACTCCAGTATTGTCAGTCAGTTTTCAGCAGAGTTAATCAAGACGATCTGGCTGTTAGCCCTGCCACAACCCAACTCAAAATAATGGCGGATTTAGTCAAACCTAAAAAAAAAATAGCTTGGTGTGGGGATGTGTACTCATATACTAGATAAATGTATCTGTATTGACTACGAGAGAAAGATATGAACAACTGTCAATAGATGGATAGATGGATATGAAGAGACTAAGAAAGAAAGAAAAAAAAATATATAGATAGGAGGAGACCATGATTGTGCCTGTGGTGTAATGGTTATCGTCGTAGGAAATGGACACAGCGACTCGAGTTCAAATCCTGGACGAGACTGAATACATTTCACATAGCGCTAATACCCTTGGGAAAGGTATGAATCCAATTATTCTCCCTCCAGCCATGGATAAATAGTAGGACAGACTAGGTTCTTCAACCTTGTTGAGGCAACTAGTCTAGGAGAAGGAAAACTCTGAATTCAAACTTGTTAAACTCCGCTTAAAAATTGACCTTGTGCCATATCCTCCCCGAGCGGAGGGGTTGGTAAATAAGATAAATAGATTGATAGATATTTATCTCTTAAACCCACTTTCATGGGGTTGAAAAGATGATAAATATTTTCTAGTGAAGAGGAAGTGAAAACTGCAGTGATGAAGCGTCTCATAGAACAGACAACTTAATTTTAGGAGGTAGGGATACATGCTCTCTTTCGAAAGTGGAACATTGCTATTGAGAGAAATGGTGACTATGTTAAGAAGTAGGGATCGGATCCACAGATGACCTGCTCCATTTTGATGTATGATACATGTTCCTGTGTCGGTAATTATTCCTGTACTTAAGACAAAGGAATTACTTTTTGACTCACCCACGTATATTTCACATGGATATATTGAATAGACAGATAGAAATGAATAAAACAGGATTGTCAAAACACAGAGAGAGAGAGAGAGAGAGAGAGAGAGAGAGAGAGAGAGAGAGAGAGAGAGAGAGAGAGACAGTGACAGAGACAGAGTGACAGAGAAACAGATAAGTAGATAGATAGACTGCGCGACGAGAACCGGTAATGATATATATATATATATATATATATATATAGAGAGAGAGAGAAACAAGATAGACATGAAGAAACTATGCTAAATAATCAAATATAAATAAGCAGAATGTGATTGATTGAGACAGACTGGCAGACATATATTGGTGTGTGTATCTGTGTGTGTGAGGGTAAGTGTGTGTGGTAACAACCTGTTATATATATATATATATATATATATATATATATATATATATATATATATAATTGAACATAATAGACATTTTTTGTCTACATACTTTGTTTTCATCACCTGGGCACGTTCCTGTTATTCGTGGCAATCCAGATTTGCATTTTGAGGGTGCTGGCAATGGTCATGTTGTCATAACTTGGAACGGTAGAGAGCATGAGTTGTACAGCGGCGTATCTCCGATCTCGCTCGTTGAACATTGTGTCACTTTCAGACATGATAGAAGGCTCCTATCACTCTTGGGATTTGTACACAACTGGCCGACTAGTAGATGGTCTGCAACAAAAAAAGAAAACCGGTTTTCATTTAACGGAAATATAATCATGTTGTCTTTTCTATCGTTCCACCCTATATATATATATATATATATATATATATATATATATATATATAAGAGTATGTGTGATCAAAATGAGATAGATAGATAAAGAGACCGATATTATGAACGGAAGTTTTGTCTAATCTGCAATGTGTGCCTTTCTTTCTTAGTCTTTTTCTCTTTCTCTCATGGGTCTAATATATGCAAATTATAATTTAAACTAATATTTGATTGTAATGACAGATTTTTAATGATCTTCGATAAAATTCTTTCTTTATTTTTGTGGGTATGCCCTTAGATGTCGATTAAAATGAATACTGGTGTTTACAAGTTGTTCGAATGAATTCAAGAAACCTGATATTTTTTCTCTATTTGATGATTTCTTGAAGAGAGCCAAAGAATTATTTCCTTGTTTTCTGGTTATTCAAATAATGTAGATGAACATTGGCCACACTTCGACATTGATATTACTTGGGGGAAAAAAATCTGTTTTTTTGTCTTTTTGTAACATTACTCATAAAGGAAAAATCATATAAAGAAATATCATTATTTTCTTTTGTTTTCCTCTTGATAAAGAAAAAAGGTGTTTCTCGATTTGTATCAAATATGAAATTTGTCAGCGTACGAGGACAGGCAAAGAAAATCAGATCAAACGCACACAAGGAAAAAGAGACAAAGGACACACAACGATTAACAGATCAAAGGCAAATAAAGAAAATTAAATCAAGGTAGACAGATTAAGGATACACAGTATTAAACAGGTAAAAAAGAAACACGGAGAATTAGTTCAAGGACACACGAAGGTAGACAGATTAAGGATACACAGTATTAAACAGGTAAAAAGAAACACGGAGAATTAGTTCAAGGACGCACAAAGGTAGACAGATCAAGGATACACAGTATTAAACATGTAAAAAAGAAACACGAAGAATTAGTTCAAGGACGCACAAAGGTAGACAGATTAAGGATACACAGTATTAAACAGGTAAAAAAGAAACACGGAGAATTAGTTCAAGGACACACAAAGGTAGACAGATTAAGGATACACAGTATTAAACAGGTAAAAAAGAAACACGGAGAATTAGGTCAAGGACACACATAGGTAGACAGATTAAGGATACACAGTATAAAAAAGGTAAAAAAGAAACACGGGGAATTAGGTCAAGGACACACAAAGGTAGACAGATTAAGGATACACAATATTAAACAGGTAAAAAAGAAACACGGAGAATTAGGTCAAGGACACACAAAGATAGACAGATTAAGGATACACAGTAATAGGAAAAGGAGAAAGAGGGACAATCTGATCAAGGATACATAAAGGGTACACTGATTTAGGGTATACAACAATGAACAGGTAAAGGAGAAACAGGAACAATCTGATCAAAGACACGCAAAGGTAGGCAGAACTTGTCGACTCATTAAGAAAAACAAATCAAAGACACACAAAGGAAAATATTTCAAGGACAAACTACGGAACAAAAATTCAAGGACATGTAACATATTGACCCTTGACCGAGGATGTCAGAACATTACCTTGACCTGTGGACGGGTTGAATTCGGTGCACATGCGACGCCCACAGGAAGGAGATGGACATCAAACAATTATATAACCAGGTGTCACAGATGGCTTGAGTTGCAGTTGGAGTCCGAGGCAGGTTGAGTTCAGTTCGCGTTGCAGTCACAGTTCGAGTTCAAGTCGCAGTTGGGGACAAGATGCCATAGTGAGAGCCAGCGTCAGACAAAGGGATTGGGCCCTCAGGTCCCCGGTTGAGCAGCCCAGCAGAATGAGGAAGAAGTGCTGCTATCATATTTACCAACCCCTCCGCTCGGGCAGGATATGACACAAGGTCAATTTTTATAGCCGGAGGGAGAATAATTGGATTCATACCTTTCCCAAGGTATGAAATGCAATCAGTCAGGTCCAGGATTTGAACTCGTGTCGCCGTGTCCATATCCTGCGACGATAACCATTACACCACGGGCACCTCTATAGTCAGAGGAACTTGGGGTCAATATGTTGCAGTCTGTTCCCGTCTACAACCCACCTCTCATATATAACCAACATCAACCCTTTCGCAACCCTCTCGAGAATAAAGAGTGAGCGGTATATTTTTCTAAGGAAGTGTGTTCGTTCGTCCTTATTGTTGACTATGTTTCCGTGTATAGTTGTATATGTATTATCATGGCTTTACAATAGACACAGTAAGATAAACAAATCAAGGACACACGAGAAAAAGACAGATAATTGACACACTACGATAAACAGAACATTGAGAAAAGAAGAGACCAGGGAATTACGAAAAAATGAGCAAGGACACACAAAAGTGGACAGATATTGTAAGATATACAAAGAAAAAGATATCAAAGACGCACAATGATAAAAAAGTTCAAAAGCCCACAAAGCTAAACAGATCTCGGACATGCAAAGAAAAATAAATCAAAGACACACACACACACACATACACACACACACACACACACACAAAGAAAAACACATGACAGGCACACAAGGAAAAACAGATCAAGGACACAGAAGGGTTGACAGATAAAGGACACACAGACAACTGATCAGGGACATACATAGGAAAACAGATTCAAGACTCATAAAAAAGCAAAACAGATGATGACTTATTGTCGATTTTTCTTTGTTCAATTCCATATCAACCTTTGTCGCTTATTTAATGCCAAATCAATCCTTCACACTTGTTAATCTCCACTTAAAAATTGACCTTGTGTCTCATTTTACCCGTGTGGAGGGGTTGGTATATATATATATATATATACGAAGCTACACACACACACACACACACACACACACATATATATATATATTAGCTTCAAGTGAAACATTCTAAATACAATTTAGTATTCTTATAAAAATATGTTCACAGTTTTATGGTTTAAAGTGTTCGTATCTAACATAATCAATTTGCTAACAAATGATAAGGCAGGCTGGGTTCTTTAACATTGGGATGGCACCCAGTCTAGAAGAAAAACTCTGAATTTAAGCCTGTTAAACCCCGCTTAAAATGTGACTTCTGCCGAACCCGACTCGTGCTGAGGGGGTTGGTAAATACGTATGTATAAACAAAAATTCTTCCATAGGGTAACTCTTCTCTGGAGTTATTCAAAATGACTAACTATTTCGATCTTGGTCAGTTTCGGACAAAACGTCCATTAACCAAACCTGATTCACTCGGGCCTCAAACTCAGATTTGACTTCTTGTGACATTAAGCTAATTTATTAATTTTATGGCACGTCAAGAATCTAAGCAAAGACAAGTAAAGTTGTCTCCCTTAGTCGAGGACGACCCAAAGGATCCCTTTAATAGCTATATTATATTTAATAGCTACAACACCGAGGTGTAAGGGAGGGCGATACTCCTTTCACTGGATTGCTCCACTTTACCCTTGATCCTTACCTTATAGTGCTGAGTGTTAAGCAAGGCGGCATCAAGTACCATTTTTGAAGTCTTTGGTATGACTCAACCTGGGATTGAACCTCGGCCTCCCGGACCATTGGCGAACATTCTACTCAAACTCATGTAAAATAATTAAGGATTTTAGTTATTTATTTTAGTGATAATTTGTTTTCTAGAAAAACTTTGTGTTCGACATTGCAGGTTTTCGATTTGGAAAGGTCAGGACTTGCGTGAACCTTGTTTTGCATACGTGTCTCAACTCCCGTCAAAATAAGAATTAACGGTTTATTTTAGAATCAGCTGTAAGCAATATATACATATATATTAAGATGGACATTTAAATAGATATCAGCTAATATTTAGCAATGATGTGTCACTAAAAAGTTTTAGTGGTTACGTGTCATTAAAGCGTTAGTTAAGAGAATAATTAGAAGAAAATATATGTAAGAAAGAGATTTAAAAAGTTCAGTCAGGGCAGAGGGATAAGAAGGCTAGACCAGAGAGGTCTAAAACTACAACGTAATCTGCCGGGCCAGTGAAGATAAGACTACGTCCTTATTTACATTTTCCGTCGTCCGCTCTTTATTCCCTCTGTCTCTCGAATCAGTTACGCATATTTCCGACCCTGTTTCTTTCTTTTCGCCGGCTACTGTAAACGTTGCAGTCCCCAAATAAACATCTATATCAAGCGAGTGAACGTTTATTTTGTTTTGGTATTGTATTTAAAGGCTAATGTTACACCTATATTTTCTTTGGTGCCACGGCGCAGCGTTATGCACATAAGTCACTTTCTCCTGTGGACCCTTACACATGGACGTGCAAATGTTGGTCGAAGGACAATCGGGACAGATGGAGCACAGAGTGCCAGGAAAATCTGTGCTAACAGTGGGACTTGATGATGATGAAGGTTAGAGAATCGCAGTCATTGTACGTTCACATTTACAGTTTTGGTGTAATTGTTTCTTAAGAGTTTTTTTTTCTTTTTTCACACAGACCTAACGAATACGAAATTTTTAAACAGATCGATTAGACCCATAAATGAAATTCTAACAAGTACAACATCTCCGGTTCACTGTGGACCTGGGAGTAATGGTAACGTTTGGAGTACTCCCCATCTTCTCTCACCGTTAGATGCGCTTTAGTGTCAGACCAGTGAGTACTAGTTTTGGAGGGGGCCTTAGTCTTCCGCAGTGATAGAGTCAGCGTTTCTGTTCCCCGTCGATCAGGCTAAATTCACCTTCAGTTGAGGGTGAAGTGGCAGTTGATGATGATCCTTAAAAATCTTAACAATTTCGTAAAAAAAAGAAAGGGACGCTTAAATAAATATTTGTCAGACACCCCACCAAACGGGGGAGTACGGCACAAAGCCGAGTTTTAGATGGGTCCAAGCAAAGATCCGTTGCCCAGACATGCCTTACGGACACAAAAAGGGGCGCCTCAGGCACCAGGCGACAAATCTAGCCCCCAACCCACCCTGGAGAGGGTAGGAGAGTTAGCCTGGGAGACAGCCACTAAGGCTCCAGAATTGGGTCAGTCTCGCCCGCGAGACGCAGCTGCTGGGATTCCCCAACAGTCGCGTCAAGCAGTCTCGGTCGACCGAACACCATCACAACCAATCCAATCCCAAACTAACAGCACACCCCGTACAGCTGGTCAGAAAAGGGCTGTTTGGAGATATAAGGAGATATACAATAAGTCTTTCAGTTAGCTAAGAAGTACTTTGAATCGGACTGAAGTGTATTAGCCCAAGACGCTATTTTCTGTAAATATAAATTAAAACAATCAACACATCTATCTCGATGACCCTTGGTTTGAAATTCTAGCTGAAGTTTTCTTTGTATTTTTCTTGAACTATGAAATCTATATTCATTCCTGAATTGAGTACACTGACAAGAAAAGAGATTTTGATCAAAAATAAATATCTGTAGTGTAAAACAAATTGCCTTTCCTCTTATGCTAATGTTAACTAGACAGTTAGCCAGATAGGCAGATATGAACAATATGGTTTGCTTTGTTGGGTTTTATGGCATATCAACCTTTGTAGGTTATTTAACACCAAATCAGTTTTTATGGAAATAATCAGTTCTATTTAAAAAAATTCAGTTTAACATTAGTACAGTTTAATTGTCAAAAACATTTCCATTTCAAATTATTCAAGCAGTTATATATAACAATTCAGTTTAATGTAAGTACTGTTTCAATGTCAAAAACATTTCAATTTCAAACAATTCAGTTTAGCATAAGTATGCATTTTAAATGTAAGTACAGTTGAATTGTGAAAAACATTTCTAGCTATTCAGTTTTGTCAAGCAGTTCTAATTCAGCTCATTCAGTTTAATATAAGTTCAGATTTTGTTAACACACGGTTAATATTCAAAACAGTTCTATGTTAAACAATTCCGTTTAGTGTAAATACAGTTTCAATGTCAAAAAACAGTTCAATTTGAAATAATTCAGTTTAGCATAAGCACGCAGTTTAAATGTAAGTACGGTTTAATTGTCAAAAACATTTCTGTTTCAAGCTATTAAGTTTAATCAAACAATTCAGTTTAGCATAAGTATGCCGTTAGTTCTATTTAACCCATAGATAGGACCCATATCAGGTGCTACCACTCCGGGCCAGAATGGACCTGGGAGCGATGGCAATGAAGGGGTACTCCGCATTCCCCAACGCTCCAGCATTACTGAAACCTCACCATCAGATTTTTAGTGTCGTATTCAGGACACTCGTTGGGAGGTCTTACCCCTCTGCAGAGGTGCAGTCGGTGTATCCTAAAGCCCCAGCCGACTGGGCTAATATATGAGCAAATTGAAACAGATTGATTATAACTTTAAAATCAGTACACCCTAACAATTTTTAAAAATGAAATGTTCATTTTCTTCTAAATAAAAGATTTTACAATTTATCATCGAACATTATACAATAAAAATGGGTATTAAATTATGATATCGTTGTGAGTTCGAACTTCACCCTCGGACTAAAACCTTTAGGAAATGCATTAACTTCCTTATTCGCCTAACAACAGTTTGAATAATATCACTACCGTTCTACTACAATGATATCTTTGGGATCAAATAACCAACGAAAATTGATATGGCATTATACAAAGAAACCTTAAATAGTACTACTACTGTTCGTTCTTATTCATAGATAGCTTTTGCTAACCCACGAAGGTTGATATTTCTTTAAACAAAGAAACCTTGAATAAGTAATAGTAGTGTTCTTCTACGAGGATATCTTTAGCATTAAATGACCCGCAAAAATTGATATGCCATTAAACAACGAAACCTTTAATAGTACCACTACTGTTCGTTCTTATTCAAGGATAGCATTTGCATTGAATAACCCACCAAGGTTGATATGTCATTAAACAAAGAAACCTTGAACAGTAAACCTAGTGCTCTTCTACGAGGATATCTTTGGCATTGAATAACCCGCTGAAACTGATATGCCCTTAAACGAAGAAACCTTAAATAGTACCACTACTGTTCTTATTCAAGGATAGATTTTGCATAAATAACCCACAAAGGTTGATATGTCAATAAACTAAGAAACCTTAAATAGTACCGCTGATATCCTTCTTAAAGGAAGGCTTTAGCATAAAATAACCCACGAAGGTTGATATGCCATTAAACAAAGAAACCTTAAATAGTACCAATACTGTTCTTATTCAAGGATAGCTTTTGCATTAAATAACCCAATAAACTAAGAAACCTTAAATAGTACCGCTGATACCCTTCTTAAAGGAAGGCTTTAGCATTAAATAACCCACGAAGGTTGATATGCCATTAGACAAAGAAAGCGAAATCGTTATCTAAAGGAAAGAGTTAATAAGTCTGTGTGGTGTAGTGGCTAACGTGCTGCACTGCGATATCATAGTTGGTGAGTTCGAATATTAATTTTGCAATTACATTCACTTTTGGACTAATAACCTTGGAAAAGGTATTAACTCCCTTATGTCCACAGCTTCTGTGTTAAAAAGTGCCACTGCTGTTATTCAAATAGGATGGTTTTGCCCTTGCATAACCCACGAAGGTTAATATGCCATTAAACAAAAAAAAAAAAAAAACTTAACTAGTACCACAACTGTTCTTGAACAAGGATGATTTTCGAATTAAATAACCCAAGAAGGTTGATATATAATTAAACACAGAAACCAAATTTTAAAAAAAGCCTTTTTGTTTTACTACAGCTTAAAATTCTATAGCCTAAAATCAGCCCAGTCGGCTGGGGCTGTAGAATGCATTAACTGCATCTCTGTAGAGGGATAAGATCCCCCACCTCAACAAGTGTCCTGGGTATGACACAAAGCCATATCAGCCCACTTGCCGACTACATCTCAGTAGAAGGATAAGATCTCCCAGTAACGAGGGTCATGGATATGAAACTAAACCATATCAGCCAAGTCGGCTGGGGCGATAGAATACACCGACTACATCTCTGTAGAGAGATAATATCCCCCCACCGAGTGTCCTGGTTATGACACTAAACAATCTCAGCCCAGTCGGCTGGGGCTGTACAATATACCGACTGCATTTCTGTTGAGGGAAAAGATCCCTCCGCCCGTGAGTATCATGGATATGACACTAAAACATCTCAGTCCACACACCTGGGGGTGTAGAATACACCGACTGCATCTCTGTAGAGGGGTAAGACACCCCCCAGCGAGTGTCATGGATATGATACTAAACAATCTCAGCCCAGTCTGCTGAGGGTGTAGAATACACCGTCTGCATTTTTGTAGAGGGATAAGATCTCCCAGCAACGCGGGTCATGAATATGACACTAAACCATCTCGGCCCACTCGCCTAGGGCTGTAGAATACACCGACAGAATCTCTGTAGAGGGATAAGATCCCCCCACAACGACCGTTCTGGATATGACACTAAACAATCTCAACCCACTCGCCTGAGGGTGTAGAATACAGTGACTGGATCTCTGTAGAGGGATAAGATCTCCCCCAAATGAGTGTCCTTGATATGAAACTTGACTATCTCAACCCACTCGTCTGGAGCTGCAGAATACACTGAACTTGTAGATGGGTAAGACACCCTCTAATATGTCTCCTGGATATGGAACTAAACAATCTTATTGTGAGGCTCCAGTCCTTGAGTTTCGAAGAATGTAAAGTGCCCCTTCATTGTGTTGTATAACCACATACAACTGCACGTATACAAATACAAATATACACAGGAACATAATCAACTGATAATGACAACTTCAATAACGAACGAATACACTTCTTTATAAAAATCTCTCACACTTTATTTTCGAAAAGGTGATGTTTGTTGTGAGAGAGAAATGAGTGGAGACAAGGACGGACAGCTATATTGACACAAGTTCTTCCTCGACCATAGCAGTACTTCTTTCGCATCCTGGCTTTGGTTGCTCAACTGGGGGTCACTAAGGGCCTAAAGCCCTTCGTCTGCAGCTAGTTCTCACTTCGGCATCCTGTCTCCAACTGACTCAAGCCGCCCGGGCATCTAGTTATATTATTTTCTAACGACCACCTTCTTCCGCTCTTCTTCCGCCTATTTACACAGGTGCATCTCTTGATTGACGGCTCGGTCGAGGGTCAATATACGTTATTGCTCATCGGGTCATTCTGGCTATTAGTGGGAGCATTGGATAGGCTCGTATCTATGGGTCAAATAGAACTGTTTGACATTTAATTGAGTGAAGAAGGATTTAGGCTAAATTGAATTGGCTGAAATAGAACTGTTTGATCATTTGACTGTATGTAAACAAAAGACTGCTGTTTAAGTGAACTGTTAGTGATACATCACGATACTTGGAACTATTTTACTATAAGCAAATGAGTGAGTAATAAATCCAATATGTATATCCATTTAAATGTGATCAAAGAAATGATTGATGTTACATTGTTACTGTTGCATAGCAATACTGGAAACCATTTAACTGTGTGCAAACAAATGATTAACAGTAAATAGAAATATCTGAGTTAGATAGAAATACTTTAAAAAAAAACATATAACTGTGCACAGAGAAATGAGCTCAGGCTCGTTTAAAATGTATCTACGAAATGCTTTACAAACAATAACTTATATAATAATAATAAATAAATATATATTAGATATATATATTTAATTCATGGAATTTAGACTGCAACCCCTGGGTTTCGTGGAGTTTTTTGCAAAACAACAATCATTAGGCTGTTAAGAAAATGTTCTTAACTCCATGAAACCCAGGGGTCGCAGTCTAAATTCCATGAATTAAATATATATATCTAATATATATTTATTTATTATTATTATACAATGGCTCAATCCTAGATATTGAGCCCTCTCCATATTATATTGCTCTTGGTTCGACACAAACCCACAAACTGATTTAGTGACAACCAACACTGTTATAATATATTTAACTTATACGTAAAAACAGGATTTGACATCAAATAACCAACAATAACATAAAACCAAACCAAACCAAACCAAACCAAACCAAAATGTGATAGAATAAAAATATAAACAGACGTCTTGATTGGCTGATATGTCTGTCTGTGCCCAGTGAATCACCGAGCAAAAACGCTTCGCTGTTGGCCATGTAAATTTTACAATGTCGCCAGTGGTAGTTTGGAGAGAGAATTTTTTTGAAAGAGTCTAAACGAGCATCAAAGATGTTAAGCATTAAGAAGAGAAAAAAAATGCCACGTAGAATTAGAAGAAAAAAATGCAGAAACCAAAAAAAGGAATAAATTGGAAATGACAATTGGAAAAAAAAAGAAAGAACGGAAGAAAGTAGAAAGAAAGAATGAAAAAGTCAGAAATGAAAAAGGAAAGTAGGAAGGTAGGAAAACTTAAAAGGAAAGAGTAAAAAAACCAAAGGAAATTCAGAAAAAATATAAAAGACAGACAGATAGAGAGACAGATATATATATATATATATATATATATAGAGAGAGAGAGAGAGAGAGAGAGAGAGGAGAAGGAGGGGGGCATACAATATAATTAGAAAGAAAGAAAGAGGAATAGGGACAAAAGAAAGAAAGAAAGAAAGAAAGAAAGAAAGAAAGAAAGAAAGAAAGAAAAATAAGGACGAAAAGAAAGAAAGAGAGAAAGACAGAAAGAAAAAAGGATCAGAAGAAAGAAACAAAGAAAGAAAGAAAGAAAAGTAAGGATGAAAGAAAGAAAGAAAGAAAGAAAGTAAGAAAGAAAGAAGAAAGAAAGAAAGAAAAAAGAAAAAAAAAAGTAAAACAATGACGAAAAGAAAGAAAGAAAGAATGAAAGAAAGAAAGAAAGAGAGATATGAAAAAAGATACGAAAGAATGTGAAAAAGGACGAAAAGGAAGAAAGAAAGAAAAAAAAAGAATAAGAAAAAAGGACAAAAAGAAAAAAAGAGAAAGAAAGGGAAATAAGGACGAAAACAAAGAAAGAAAAATAAGGAAGGATTAAGAATAAGGACAAAAGGAAAGAAAGAAAGAAAGAAAGAAAGAAAGAAAAAAAAGAAAGAAAGAAAGAATAATAAATAAGGACTAAAAGAAGAAAGAAAATAAGAAAGAATGTAAAAAGGACGAAAAGAAAAAAGATAGAAAGAATGAAAAATAAGGAAAATAAAAAAGAAAGATAAAAAAAAATTAGAAATAAGGGCGAAAAAATCGAAAGAAAGTAAACAGAAAGAATGAAAAATTTACAAATGAAAAACGAAAGAAAAGTAGGAAAAATTAAAAGGACAGCGTAAAGACAAAACATACAATATCATTAGAAAGAAAGAAAGAAAGAAAGAAAGAAAGAAAGAAATAGAAAAATAGAAAAAAAGGAAACAAAAAAAGAATATAAGAAAGTGAGTAAGAAAGAAAAAAGAAAGAAAGAAAGAAATTGAGAAAGAAAGAAAGAAATTGAGAAAGAAAGAAAGAAAGAAAGAAAGAAAGAAATAGAAAAATAGAAAAAAAAGGAAACAAAAAAGAATATAAGAAAGTGAGTAAGAAAGAAAAAAGAAAGAAAGAATTTAAAAAAAGAAAGAAAGAAAGAAATTGAGAAAGAAAGAAAGAAAGAAAGAAAGAAATAGAAAAATAGAAAAAAAGGAAACAAAAAAAGAATATAAGAAAGAAAAAAAAAGAAAGAATTTAAAGAAAGAAAGAAAGAAAGAAATTGAGAAAGAAAGAAATAGTAAAATAGAAAAAAGGAAACAAAAAAAGAATATAAGAAAGTGAGTAAGAAAGAAAAAAGAAAGAAAGAAAGACAGAATTTAAAGAAAGAAAGAAAGAAAGAAAGAAATAGAAAAATAAAAAAAAGGAAACAAAAAAAGAATATAAGAAAGTGAGTTAGAAAGAAAAAAGAAAGAAAGAAAGAAAGAAAGACAGAATTTAAAGAAAGAAAGAAAGAAAGAAAGAAAGAAAGAAAGAAATAGAAAAATAAAAAAAGGAAACAAAAAAAGAATATAAGAAAGTGAGTAAGAAAGAAAAAAGAAAGAAAGAAAGAAAGAATTTAAAGAAAGAAAGAAAGAAATAGAAAAATAAAAAAAAGGAAACAAAAAAGAATATAAGAAAGTGAGTAGGAAAGAAAAAAGAAAGAAAGAATTTAAAGAAAGAAAGAAAGAAAGAAAGAAATTGAGAAAGAAAGAAAGAAAGAAAGAAAGAAATAGAAAAATAGAAAAAAAGGAAACAAAAAGAGAATATAAGAAAGTGAGTAAGAAAGAAAAAAGAAAGAAAGAATTTAAAGAAAGAAAGAAAGAAAGAAAGAAATAGAAAAATAGAAAAAAAGGAAACAAAAAAAGAATATAAGAAAGTGAGTAAGAAAGAAAAAAGAAAGAAAGAAAGAATTTAAAGAAAGAAAGAAAGAAATAGAAAAATAGAAAAAAGGAAACAAAAAAAGAATATAAGAAAGTGAGTAAGAAAGAAAAAAGAAAGAAAGAAAGAATTTAAAGAAAGAAAGAAAGAAAGAAAGAAAAATAAAACAAAAAAAAGGAGTATAAAGTAAAAAAAAGAAAAAGAAGAAAAAAGATAAGGAAGAAACAAAATCAAAAACCAAGTCGAGATAAAAATGATAAATAAAAAAAGATGAAAATTAAAAATTGAACAGGGAGATAAGGAAAAAACGAAAAGAAATTCAAAAGCTAACACAAGAGGAAAAAAAAGAAAGAAATAAAGAATAACTGAATGGGAAATAAGAAAGAAAGAAAGAAAGAAAGAAAGAAAGAATGGTGACTAGGGACGAAATCAAAGATAAGAAAAGAAAGAAAGAAAGAAAGAATAAAAGAAAGAATGAGGACTAGGGACGAAATCAAAGAAAGAAAGAAAGAAAGAAAGAAAGGATGAGGACTTGGGACGAAATCAAAGAAAGAAAGAAAGAAAGAAAGAAAGAAAGAAAGAAAGAAAGAAAGAAAGAATGGTGACTAGGGACGAAATCAAAGATAAGAAAAGAAAGAAAGAAAGAAAGAAAGAATAAAAGAAAGAATGGTGACTAGGTACGAAATCAAAGAAAGAAAGAAAGAAAGAAAGAAAGAAAGAAAGAAAGAAAGAAAGGAAGGATGAGGACTTTGGACAAAATCAAAGAAAGAAAGAAAGAAAGAAAGAATGTTGACTAGGGACGAAATCAAAGATAAGAAAAGAAAGAAAGAAAGAAAGAAAGAAAGAAAGAAAGAAAGAAAGAATAAAAGAAAGAATGGTGACTAGGTACGAAATCAAAGAAAGAAAGAAAGAAAGAAAGGATGAGGACTTGGGACGAAATTAAAGAAAGAAAGAAAGAAAGAAAGAAAGAAGAAAGAAAGAAAGAAAGAAAGGAAAAAGGACGAAAAGAAAAAAAGTAAGAAAGAAAAGAAGGAAAAAAAATGAGCAATAAGGATGAAAAGAAAGAAAAAAATTGAGCAATAAGGACAAATAGAAAGAAAGAAAATAAGAAAGAAAGAAAGAAAGAAAGAAAGAAAGACAGAAAGGGAAATAAGGAGTAAAAGAAAAAATAAACAAATAAATGACGAAAGAAAGAAAGAAAGAAAGAAAAAAGACATAAAGAGTGAGGACGACAGACAAAATTAAAGAAAGCAAAAAGAAAGAAAGAAAGCATTAAGGTCGAAAAGAAAGAAAGAAAGAAAAAATGAAACAAAGAAAAAAAAAAGAGAAAGAAAGAAAGAATGACAAGTAGGGACGAAAAGAAAGAAGCAAACAAAGAAAAGAAAGGATGAGAAAAAAGGATGAAAACAAAAAAGAAAAAAAATGAGAAATAAGTACGGAAAAAGAAAGATAGAAAGAAAGAAATAAAGAAAGAAAGAATGTGAAATAAGGACAAAAAGAAAGAAAAACGAAAGGAAAAAAGAAAAAAAAGAATGTAAAAAGAAAGAAAGAAATAGAAATAATGATGAAAAGAAAGAAAGAAAGAAAGAAAGAAAGAAAGGAAAATATCCAGAAATAAAAAGGCCCGAAATAGTCAGAATGAGAAAAACGTTACAAAACCTTAAAAAGTTTAAACTAAAATGAAAAGAAAAAAAAACATGCAAATTTGCTGAATAGAGAAAAAAATCTAAAAAAAGAAAGAAAGAAAGAAAGAAAGACTGAGAAATAAGGACGAAAAGAAAGACAAAAGAAAGGAAAAAAGAAAAAAGAATGAAAAAAAAAAGAAAGAAAGAATTAGAAATAATGATGAAAAGAAAGAAAGAAAGGAAAATATCCAGAAATAAAAAGACTCGAAATAGTCAGAATTAGAAAAACATTACAAAACCTTAAAAAGTTTAAACAAAAATGAAAAAAAAAAAAAAAACGTTGCAAATTTGCTAAATAGAAAAAAAATCAAACCCCAAAAAGTATACAAAATGCGTTTAAATTGAAAACAAAATGCGAATAATTTGCATAAGTCAAAATAAATAAACGAGAAATGTACTTTTTTAACAGCAACAAAAAGAAAAGAAAGAAAAAACCAGAAAAAAACAAAAACAATGCAAAACAAAGCTTTAAAACCCATTCAACGATTCCAATGAAGAATGTCTGGCCAAAAATGGAAAATCTAACATAAATAATCATATCTGACCAAGAAAAAAACGTCTATAATTCCCCGTAATAAAACGCAAAGAAGAATTCTTAGACAAGTTTCTCAGTTTTTAGCATTCTTTCTTTTCCGCGTCATTTTTACCACATCTTTCTCTCTTCTCAGCGACAGCACTGATATAGGTTTTGCCGGCATCAGATGTGCCTTCGCGTGTTGGATTAGTATTCGAATGTTCTTCCCGACAGCATTCGTACTTAAATTAACACTTTTCTTTCTCCTAGATTGGTTGCCATATCATGCTTAAAGGACTCAGACTGCCTTATTATTTATCCATAGCTGAAGGGAGTTGATGAATTCATGCCTTTTCCTTGAACATTAACACGAAAGTGAAAGGCAAATAGCCCCATCCAGGGTTTAAATTCGTGTGGATGTATCCATTTCTTGCGACCATAACCCTTTGGCCATGCGCCTCTATCAGCATGGTATGATGCTTAATTACAACTGATGGTGAAACTTCAGTTCTGGAGTGTGGTGTGTAGTCAGGAAAATATATTACTCCCAGGTCCACTCTCACCCGGAGTAGTCATTTGGGTTGGTTGGGTTCCATGACGCCAAATCCATTTTTATGTAAATAATCAGTTCTATTTAAAACAATTCCGTTTAGTATGAGTACACAATTTAATTGTCAAAAACATTTCTATTTCAAACTATTCAGTTTATTCAAACGGTTATATATAACAATTCAGTTTAATGTAAGTACAGTTTCATTGTCAAAACCACTTCAATTTCAAACAATACAGTTTAGCATAAGAATGTAGTTTAAATGTGAGTACAGTTTAATTGTGAAAAGCATATCTATTTCTAGCTATTCAGTTTAGTCAAGCAGTTCTAATTCAGCTAATTCAGTTTAGTATAAGTACAGATTTTGTTCACACGCAGTTAAATGTCAAATCATTTCTATGTGAAACAATTCAGTTTCGCGTAAATACAGTTTCAATATAAAAAAAATCTATTTCAAATAATTCAGTTTTGCATGAGCACGCAGTTTAAATGTAAGTATGGTCTAATTGTGAAAAACATTTCTATTTCAAGCTATTCAGCTTAATCAAACTATTCAGTTTAGTATAAGTATGCCGTTAGTTCTATTTAACCCATAGATAGGGCCCTATCAAGGGCTACCACGCTGGGCCAGAATGGACCTGGGAGCAATGGCAATGAAGGAGTACTCCGTATTCCCCAAAGCCCCCGCATTACTGGGGCCTCACCATCAGATCGGTTAGTGTCATATCAGGACGCTCACTGGGTGGGTCTTACCCCTCTGGAGAGGTGCAGTCAGTGTATTCTACAGACCCAGCCGACTGGGCTCGTTCGGGTTAGATTTGTTAAAAAAATATTCTTATTTGATAGATTCATGCGCAAAAAAAGGAAAGAAATCTTTAAAGACAAATATTGGTCGTTGCATAATTGTCGAAAAAACGAAGCTGTCTCTAATATATTTTCCGTTGACTTGATTCTCTTTTTCTTTCCAGTTTATGGCTCGAGAATAGCTAACATCTCCTAATGATATAAAACGCAAGTGTTGCGTTCTGTGTGTACATCTGTGTGTCTGTAGACATAATATCTTTAAGAAAGAAAGAAAAAAGAAAGAACGAAGGTGAGATCTCTGACGTTTTTTGTTGTAATCTTTGATGGAAGAAAAAAAATTAAAGTGAAAAAGAAAGAAAGAAAGAAAGAAAGAAAGAAAGAACGAATCATGTGATTTGTAGCTTGCCACATCGAAAGAGAAGGGAAAAGAAAGCAAACAAGTCAGCAGTCGTAACAGCAGGCTGACGTGAGAATTAAAAGAAAGAAAGAAAGAAAGAAAGAAAGAAAGAAAGAAAGTTGAGATGTCTGGTATTTTTGTAGGTGTTTTTGAAATCTTAAAGAAAGAAAGAAAGTTGAGATGTCTGGTGTTTTTGTTGGTGTTTTTGAAATCTTAAAGAAAGAAAGAAAGAAAGAAAGAAAGAAAGAAAGAAGGGTGAGATGTCTGATGTTTTTGTTGGTGTTTTTGAAATATTAAAGAAAGACAGAAATGAAAGTAAAAAAAGAAAGAAAGATAGAAGAAATTTTGTGATTTGTAGTTTTCCAGCATCGAAGAAAACACCAAAAGAAAGTAAAGCAAGGAGAGAAATGTCCACGGAATAATTTTAAAAGTTATGAAAACTATTATTTTAATGTTTAAACAGTAATGTGTTCGAGGAGAAACTATTTCCCAGGTTATGGGTATTTAAAATTTTTTTTTCGCATTTTTACTCATCATATGATGAGATACCTATTTATGGAATCATCAGTTTATTTTGAAAAAAAAAATGCAATTCTTTAGTTTTTCATCCATATAGTTATTTTGATATACACAGATATTTTATATAAAATTCTACTGTCATTATTCTAGTTCTGATATATTTAACTAAATACAGCAAAACCATACCTTGAACGATCGAATAAAAGATCATTTGTGTGAAGATATATTACGAAACTCTTTCTAGATTGTTCTTGCACGGTGGTCGGCAACACTCGGACCGCGGGCCACCTCCGGTCCTCGGGTCATTTTTTTCCGGCCCGCCATCTTACACTGGATTGATATTACATTGGATTATAATTGACTTACAGGGCGACGAATCTTTGAAATCAAAAATTCAGCTCGAATCCATTGCTGACTGCTACAAGAAATTTATATTGCCTAGCAGAAAATATAAAGATATCTTGACTATTGAGAAACTGATTATTGGGAAGAACGTATGTTTGTAAACAACATTTTTTTTCCAAAATGAAATATACTAGAAGTTATTTAAGAACCAAGTTGCGTGACGACCACCTGGATGATGTTTTTCTCCTGTCATCGACAAATATTTCACCTGATTGGAGGGGTTATCCCATATAAGCAGAAACAATTGTCTCATTAAATCATTTACCATTTCTAACTATTTAGTTTGTGACAAAGTATTTGCTTTTTTGTTGTTGATTGTGATAATAGTAGCTTTTCTGGTATTCAAGCCAAAAATTAAGGAATTTGATTTTTTTTATTAAATGTGCTTGTAGTTCTTTCTTTTTCTTTTTCTTGTTATTCCTGAAGTAAAACAAGGAGTCTTGTTAGAGTTTGTTCGTTGTTTAATTGCATAGCAAACTTCTTGGGTTATTTGATGCCAAATCCATTCTTCTAGAAGAACAGAAGTGGTACAATTTAACCCATAGCTGGGAGGGGAAGGGGATTCACGCCTTTCCCAAGGGTATTTGACCGAAAGTGAACATAATAGCTTGACTGGAATTCGAACTCGCTTACTACGATTCCTCAGTCTAGCACGCTTTCTTAGAATAAAACTATATTAAATTCCTTGTTTTGCTTTAAACGTCTAGATGAATTATTTACATATTCAATAACCTGGCCCGCCTCTATAATACTGCATAGACGTTTGGCCCTCCCTCCACCAAAAATTGCCGACCCCTGTTGTAGCAGATACATACTTATGCTAAACTGGATTGTTTGATTAAACTGAATAGCTTGAAATAGAAATGTTTTTGACAATTAAACCGTACTTACATTTAAACTGCTTGGTTATACTAAACTGAATTATTTGAAATAGAACTGCTTTTTGACATTGAAACTGTATTTACACTAAACTAAATTGTTTAACATGGAACTGTTCTGACATGCAACTGTGTGTAAACAAAATCTGTACTTTTACTAAACTGAATAGGCTGAAGTAGAATTGCTTGACTAAACTGAATAGCTCGAAATAGAAATGTTTTTGACAATTAAACTGTACTTACATTTAAACTGCGTGCTTTTGCTAAACTGAATTGTTTTAAATTGAACTATTTTTGACATTGAAACTCTACTTACACTAGACTGAATTGTTATATATAACTGCTTGAATAGTTTGAAATGGAAATGTTTTTGACAATTTAACTGTGTACTCATGCTAAACTGAATTGTTTTAAATAGAACTGATTATTTACATAAAAATTGATTTGGTAACCTCTGTCATTTTTTCACGTGTTTCAAAAGATATATATGATTAGTTAGTGGGTAATTCCATTTTATAATGAATTAGAACTAATTTGTTTGCATAGGAATATTGCTATTGTTTCTACACAGTTTATCGTCATCATCATGTCGCGCCATCTGCACGGTTATCCTTGACCCACTCTCGCCACTCATTCCTATCGTCAATCGCTTCCGGCAGGTCCTCAGCGCTACATCCCGTATTTACACAAAGCTGCTGTATCTAGTTTCGAGCTGGTCGCCCTGCCTTTGCTCAGCCATATGAAGGGGTCCACCCACAAAGCAGCAGCTATACGGCCACCTACCACCCATCACAAAAACTATCAAGATTAGACGAACCAGGCATGCGGGACACTGCTGGAGAAGTAGGGACAAACTCATAAGTGATGTACCATTGTGGTCCCCTTCACATGGTCTACACAGTTTGTTTCAATAATAACAATCAGACTCTAATAATTAATTTCAGTTGTAATCAATTGTTTGCACACATTGAAGTGGTTACAAGTAATGCTATTTAACACTAATTATTCTATTCAACATTATTCATTTGTTTGCACACAGTTAAATGGTTTCAAGTATTCCGATGTATCATAAATTATTCAATTAAACATCAGAAATTTGTTTGTTTCTTTGTTATTTAATGGCATATCAGACTTCTCGGGTTACTTAATGCCAAATCCATCCGTTTTAGAAGGACTGTAGAGCTACTATTAAACCAATATATGGGACTATAAGGGAGTTCATACCTTTCCCAAGGGTATTTGTCCAAAAGTAATCGTAATAGCGCGACTGGAGTTCGAACTCGCGTAGTACGATTCTGCAGTCCAGCGCTTTCACAATTACACCACAGGGATATTCCCATCCGTCATTTGTTTACACATAGTTAAATGATCCAACAGTTCTATTTCAAACGATTTGATTCAGTATAAGTCATTTGTTTGCACTCAGTTTAAATGTCAAGCAGTTATATTTGATTCATAGATTGGACCCTATCAAGTGCTACCACTCAGGGCTAGAATGGACCTGGGAGAAATGCAAATGAAAGGGTACGCCACATTCTCAAAAGTCCCGGCATTATTGCAACCTAACCATCAGATAGTTTAGATTTTTATGATATTTACCAACCCCTCCGCTCGGACAGGATATGACACAAGGTCAATTTTTTAAGCGGAGTTTAACAGATTTGAATTCAGAGTATTCCTTCTCCTAGACTAGTTGCCTCACTAAGGCTGAAGAACTCAGTCTGCCCGACTATTTACCGATAGCTGGAGGGAGAATAATTGGATTCATACCTTTCCCAATGGTATTAGTGCTATGGATTTGAACTCGTGTCGCCGTGTCCATTTCCTACGACAATAACCAT
>CAUZXS010005647.1:0-12500 GCA_963585895.1 Sepioteuthis lessoniana | reverse complement strand
GACTACCACATATGGACACACCAGTGTTGACTGCTAAGCAAAGACCAATATTTAACAACTCTGTGCAGTCACAGGACACCGTCTAGAGGATCTGATAATGGCAATCGCTGATAGGGACGGATGGAGAGAGATTGAGAGAGAGAGGGAGAGAGAGAGAAGGTTTGGTTTGGTTTGGTTTCTTTGTTTAATGGCATATTAACCTTTGTAGGTTATTTAATACCAAAGCCATTCTCCTAGAAGAACAGTAGTGGTACTATTTAACCCATAGCTGGGAGGATAAGGGGGTTCATACCTTCCCCAACGGTATTTGCCCGAAAGTGAACGTTATATTGCGACTGGAGTACGAACTCACTTACTACGATTCCGTAGTTCATCGCTTTAACCATTACACCACGAGGACAACCCCCAAGAGAGAAGGAGATTAGTGCTACCAATACTATTTTATTATAATGATATAGATACCCTCCACACATACATGTGGTTGTGTATGGTGTTTGTTTAAATGAGTGTGTATCATCGCTTTGAAATCAAATTGAGGAATTTTGTTCGCTGATAGAAAAAGACAATTTTTTAACGAGATATCTCATATCTATAAATATATATATATATATATATATATATATATATATATATATATATAAATGAGTTGTGAGACAACAAAACAGTCTGTCTGTGGATGACAATATATGCTCCCCTTCCCCCGTGGGGTTGAGCTCTCTAACCAAGGAAGTAATGGTTGCCACTCACGTAAGGCAAGGCTCTTCGAATAAATTGAGCTCTCGGTAGCCGTTAAATGGATATATGTAAACAAAACAAATGTGATACATAAGCGTTAAAAATTCCTTTGCTTACACAAGTTTCTTCCAAGCAGCGGTCGTGTCGATACTACTATATGGATGCACCATTTGGACGCTTTCTAAATGGCTGGAAAAAAGCTAGACGGCAGCTACACAAGAATGCTGCGAGCAATTTTGAACAAGCCCTGGAGGCAACACCCCACAAAGCACCAACAGTACGGCCACCTACCTCCCATCACGAAAACTTTCAAAGTTAGACGAACCAGACATGCAGGACACTGCTGGAGAAGCAGGGACGAGCTCATAAGTGATGTACTCCTATGGACCCCCTCATATGGCCGAGCAAAAGCAAGACGACCAGCTCGAACCAATATACAGCAGCTCTGTGAAGATGTAGCACTGAGGACCGACCAGAAGCGATTAACGATAGGGAGGAGTGGCGAGAGAGAGTCAGGGATATCCGTGCTGGCGGCACGACATGATGATGATTGTATATATATATATACATTGTCATCCTTAGACAGAATGTTCGTTCCATCAGAACTCTTCAGTGTGGCTAGACACGCAGGACGCTCGAGGCCGAGATCGAAACCCATCCAACTTTACGTTAGACTAAGTCTCAGACCGCTTGGCACACGAGCGTACCACGTTAGCTTCGGGAATTTTTAAGGTATTTATGCAGCAGCAGCAGCAGCAGCAGCAGCATCTTTTTGTTTACAATTTTTTTACCCTTGTCATTAAATAATAATAACGATAGTAAATAAACACACACACACCACACACACGTGCACCACCACACGTACTCAGGTATGCACCCCCCACACGCACACACACACACACACACACATATATATATATATATAATATAATCCGTATTCGATAGGAATACTTTTATCTATACAACTTACCTAGGAAGCAGCGTCGAATCAACCGAAAAGGACATCGACACGAGGTTAACGAAAGCATGGACAGCTATCAATAGGCTATCGATTATATGGAAATCAGACCTAGCCGATAAAATGAAACGCAGTTTCTTCCAGGCAGCAGTCACATCGATACTGCTATACGGGTGCACTACATGGACGCTAACTAAACGGCTAGAGAAGAAGCTAGATGGCAATTACACAAGAATGCTGCGTGCAATCTTGAACAAGTCCTGGCGACAACACCCCACAAGACACCAACTGTACGGCCACCTGCCTCCTATCACGAAAACTATCCAAGTTAGACGAACCAGACATGCAGGACACTGCTGGAGAAGCAGGGACGAACTCATAAGAGATGTACTCTTATGGACCCCCTGTGTGGGGATACGGGATGTTGTCCTGAGGACCTGCGTAGAGCGATGAACGATAGGGACGAGTGGCGAGAGAGGATCAGGGATATCCGTGCTACCAGCGCGACATGATGATGATGATGATACAACTGTAAATTATATGTATAAGTTTGAAATACTTGGTATCAAAAAACTTAGTCCAAAAGGAAAAAAAAGAAAGAACACAAATATGAACACAATTCCAAAAACTCTTGGGATAAAATAACGCTAGACAATTTGAAATGACGTTAAAATAGATTAATCACTTAATCGCCAGTCGTAGTACAATCATCAGTGATCAACTCAGAGAGAATCTATTGAAGCTACAAAAATAGAATGAGCTTTTAAAACTAGTCACTATTTTTTGAGTGGTGGGGGCGCTATATGCCATTGGCAAAATCATAGTTGTGTTTAATTCTTTTTTTATCAAAAAAAAAAAAAAGTTTCTAATCTTCATTTATTTATTTATTTTTTCACAGCTGATAAAATACAACTTGTTTATTGAAGTTGAAATAATCAAGGTTATGTGGCTATTTCTTTTCTTGTGGTTCTGTCGTCGATACTCCAACGAACTGCAGAGTGAGACTTGATCTGTCATTTAAAAAGCTGGTCAGCTGACGACAAACAAAAGACAACCCAATAACAACGACCGCTGTCAAATGCATCTGACTCGACGGCATTCATTACCCTCCATGCATATTTCGACAAGCTGCGCCTTCACATTCGCCATTCTTTCACGGGTGGGGGATTCTTGGCTGATTCTTTTTTTTTTCTTTTTTAAAAAAACTTTGCAGGCGTCATTTTTCTGTCTGTTTCCCGCCATTAAGTTCGATCTTCTAAACTTTAGTTTATCTGTTTTTTTCTCAATTCCATTCACTTTCTTGCAGTTTCAGCCTTTTCGTATCTATCTATCTATCTATCTATCTATCTATCACTTTCTTTCTTTCTTTATTTCTTTTTTTGTGCCTGTAGCTACTTAGAGCCTTCTCTCTCTTTTTTCGCCAATAATCCGGGAGACCGGGGTTCAATCCAAGGTCGAGTCATACCAAAGACTCAAAAATGGTACTTGATGTCTTCCTTCTTAAGACTCAGCATTTTAGGGTACGAATCAAGGGTAAGTGGAGCAATCCAGGTTAAAAGTATCAACTTCCCCTACACCTAGGTATTGTTGCTATAGGAAAGGGAACCTTCAGTTCGCCCTCGACTACGATTGGTCAACTTATTTAGTTATATATATATATTTGACCGGACATTGGCCTAGCGGTTAGAATGTTCGCCAATCGCCCGGGAGACCTGGGTTCAATCCCAGGTCGAGTCATACCAAAGACTCAAAAATGGTACTTGATGTCTTCCTTCTTAAGACTCAGCATTTTAGGGTACGAATCAAGGGTAAGTGGAGCAATCCAGGTTAAAAGTATCAACTTCCCCTACACCTAGGTATTGTTGCTATAGGAAAGGGAACCTTCAGTTCGCCCTCGACTACGATTGGTCAACTTATTTACTTATATATATATTTATATATTTCAGTTGGGTATTTTTTTTTATATTTCCAGATATAAAGAAAACGTTTCGATGTTTTTACCTCCGCAAAAAACACCGTACTTATCTAACAACAAAGAAAAGCAAGCAAACAAATATATATAAACAAGAATCGGTCATGACCGATTGTTGGTTTAAAAAAAAAATAATTTGATCTGTGGTTTTTATTTGCATTGAGCTTTTGACCGGCATTACTTAAAATTAATATTCTATTTTTTAATATTTTAATTGTCATGCTTGGAATTGTTCTCAACTCCATATTTAATGGATTAAATAGAGTCTTATATATATATATATATATATATAAGAAAAAACAAAAACCAGTCACATTTAGATTATAAATTTATTTCCATCCTGTTATGGATTTTAATATAAATCAAAAACACCAAAAATTATAATCCTAATGTGACCGGTTTTTGTTTTTTGTTAAAGAAATTATTGCTCTGTAATGTCTGTTACATTGAGCTCTTTACCAGGAAAATTTAAATGTTCACTGTTGAATGCTTTTTTGCCCTGATGGAATTACTCGCAACTCCGGTTTAACTGGACCGAATAACACACACACACACACACACACACACACACACACACATATATATATATATTCAAAAAATTTCTTTGAAATAAAAACAAAATGCATATTTTGAAATTTTATTCATTTTAAAGCAAAAATTATTTTAATCCCGCAAAAATATTTGCTTTGAAAAACAGAGGTCTAACATGTTGAACAGAGGTCTAACATGGAATTTATGTTGGCCGAGAAGTGCAAAACATGTGAAATTTAAAGAATAATGTTTACAGAGGTCAACATAGCTTTGCTACAACGAAGCCGTTTCGAAATGACCGTTCTTGGATGGGAAACACACTGACTCTACGGTAAAGAAAAGTTTTGGGCTCTGCGTTTATTCAAGTTAATGCTGACAGTATTCTGGATTTGGAAGGAACTATCACAATTGATTTCCTTGTAAAGGATGCGACTTTCCAATTACAAATTCCTTAAGCAAAGGGGAAGTTACCGTTATGTAATGGCTAACGTACTGCAATGCGACCTCAAGATAAGTGAGTTCGAACTCCAGTGGCGCTATTACTTTCACTTTCGGTCTAATACACTTGGGAAAGGCATGAAACCCTTCTCCCAATGGCTATTTGTTAAATAGTATAACTGCTGTACTTTTACAAGGATAACTTTGATATTAATTAAGCCATCAAGTGTGATATGCCAGGATAAGACCGTGACAAAACATATTAAAATTCGTGCCGTGCAGACAATAGTGTTTCACAAAGAAACCTTAAATAGTACAATTACTGTTCTTCTATAAGGATGGATTTGGCATTAAGTAACCCACGAGGGTTGGTATACCATTAAACAAAGAAACCTTAGGTAGTACCACTACTGTCTTCCACAAGGATAACTTTGGCATTAAGTAACCCACGAGGGTTGATATACCATTAAGCAAATAAACCTTAAATAGTACCACTATTGATCTTCTACAAGGATGGCTTTGGCATTAAATAACCCACGAGGGTTGATATACCATTAAGCAAAGAAACCTTAGGTAGTACCACTACTATGCTTCTACAAGGATGGCTTTGGCTCTGAATAACCCACGAAAGTTGATATACCATTAAACAAAGAAACCCGAGGTTACACCACTATTGCTCTTCTACAAGGACAGCTTTGGCCTTAAACAACCCACGAAGATTAATATGCCGTTAAACAAAGAAACAATTAACCTTAAATTGAACCATTACTGTTCTTCTACGAGGGTGGCTTTGGCATTAAATAAAACACGAAGGTTGATATGTCGTTAAATAAAGAAACAAAGCGTACCCTTGCATTTGTTAGGAGTGGTGCAAAAATTTCAACGTCAGTATTCTATTTTTCCCCAACTTATAGATCACAGTTTAGTGTGAATCTAGCAAAATGGAGTCTGATACGAAAACAAACGAGTTGCTACACACAAACACGCACACTCACGCATATATATATATATAAGTTAGCGACAGTAGTCGAGGACAACCCGAAGGCTCCCTTTTCAATAGCTACTACACCAAGGCGTAGTGGGGGACGCTACTCTTTCCCCTGGATTGCTCCATTTTACCCTTGATACGTACCTGTGTGCTGAGTGTTAAGCAAGGAGGTATCGAGTACCATTTTTTAAATCTTTGGTATGATATATATATATATATTTATCAGGGGAGGAGATGGGACTAGTGCTACTCGTACCCGGCATGACCAATAACTCGGTCAATGTTATTCAAAATGGATTAAAAATCATCCATTAATTTCAAGCAAACATACTTAGCCTGATCTCAATTAAATTATGTATCTATTCAAGTTTCGATAACTAAGTAGCCAAAAGTTAAAAAAATATATCTGGGAATAATACAACGATGCTGTTTTGAACGGATAGTCTTTTTCCGGCAACCATCAGATCCATAGAACATCCTATAAAATCGGCTATAATGTTGAATACGCGTAATCCGTACCCAGCACAAGGCCCTTATAATAACAGTAATATTAGAGAAATCCGCTTTTGGCTGTAGCCAATAGCAAGAGCAACTCAAAACACCGTGCTAAAAAAAAATTAGCACAATGTGACTGCTGACAGCTGTCTTGGGAAGAGGGAGAGGGACCGAGAAAGAGAGAGAGAGAGAGAGAGAGAGAGAGAAAGAGAGAGGGGGGATAGCAGATTATAGCCGTCGCCGATGTCATCATCATCGCTATGATAAATGTTGGTTAAACGGCGTGTTTTAATTCGTTTTTTCACTAACAGATCTCTATTTCTTTAATGAATGTTGCATATATTACATTCTGTAACTAAAATTTGTTTATTTGAATACATTTTCAACAAATAACCTTTGTCATCAATTTCTTTATTCTAATAAACATATTTTTCTCGTCATAGTAATGAACATCTTCTCTTTTCTTCTATACTTTTAAAAGGAAAAAAATTATCTTATCTACTGTATTAACAAGACTACAAATTATATAGTATCTTGATTGTTTACAAAAAAAAAAAAAAAAACACCATGCAAGGTACGTTAGTTAATCTGTGCTATACAATGGAGAATCACGCAATTGCAACTATGATGACTTACTTTGGGTCCACGGACCACGGGTTGGGAACTGAAGTTGACAGAGGGTTGGGGGGGCATGAGTAGCAAAAAAAGGCTAGAGTCGCCATATATATATATATATACGCGTGCCTGGCCACAATCTGTTTTAAGTAGATAATGAAAATGTATCAAGACATGAACGTGGAAAATATTCTGCATTATAAAAGATGCGTTCAAGGCAAACCTAGACTAGGCCCTAGTTAACAATCTCTTCAAAAGAACCGTTTTCTCTGCGATGTTATAAGCAAACGTGAAACGTGAGTTAATGCGAAAAAGGAAAATCAGTGACTAGTTACGACAGAGAAAGGTATGGAAAGCAAGGTATTTTGGGGGCTGAGCGGAGTGAAGGATGTGATCACGGAGTTCGGAAAGTCGAAATTCCGCTGAGAAGGAGAGGTTTAAAAGTACCCTGACAATATGTGGATCCGTGCAGATATCGAGGGGTTTCCCAGAAACCGGAAATTCCCTCTCGGAAGACCTTCACGATGATGGGTAGATGAAATTTTCAAACGAAAAAAAAAAAAAAATGGACGTGCATTGTGACCAGCGATTTGGAAGGCGTAATGATATGTCCATGAACATCGCTGTTTGGGGTGTGTAAAAGAAAAATGCGAATCTAAAGTTTGGCAATACTTTACACGAGTTTACGTCTTATATATAACGTGAACGACACAGTTTAGATTTTGTGATAAGGTAACCACTGAGATTCTTAGTATCGTGGTAGTTAGTGTGCTGATACGTTCTGCATCGCTTAAATTCGTTAGTGGTTTGAAAGCTATATAGATTAACATGCAGCATATTATAAATCGGGAACTAATGTTTTGGTAGTATTGTGGTGGTTGGTGCGCTGAGACGTTGTGCATTGCTTCACCCTGTGTGTGATTTGAATGCCATGTAGATGAACGTGCAGCGTAGTCTAATTTGGGAACTAATGTTTTGGTAGTATCGTGGTAGTTGGTGCGTTGACACGTTGTGCATTGCTTCACCCTGTGTGTGATTTGAATGCCATGTAGATGAACGTGCAGCGTAGTCTAATTCGGGAACTAATGTTTCGGTAGTATCGTGGTAGTTGGTGCGTTGACACGTTGTGCATTGCTTCACCCTGTGTGTGATTTGAATGCCATGTAGATGAACGTGCAGCGTAGTCTAATTCGGGAACTAATCTTTTGGTAGTATCATGATAGTTGGTGCGCTGACACGCTGTGCATTGCTTCACTCTGTGTGTGATTTGAATGCCACACCGCTGAACTTGAAGAGAAGTCTAATTCAAGAACTTATAGTTTACTAGTTCGAATTGGACAATAACGCCCTCGAAGCAACGAATAAGATTTCGTTGGATAAAAGGTTAAAGTGCAGTTGATCACTGGAGATTGGTTTGCTTTCTTTGTTTAAAGGCATATCAAACTATGTGGGTTATCATTGTACTGGAAACACATCAAATCTTAGTATCATAAATTTGAAACTCCTGTAAAGCCTTCACACATTTGTTATTTTCATGTTTTTGGATTCATATTTATTTTATTTTTCTCGTCTTATTATACTAAAATGGTTCTGTGGTGTAGACTGATGCCATGGACTAATGGTTATCGTCGTAGGAAATGGGCGGGGCGACACGAGTTCAAATCCTGGACGTGACTGATTGCATTTCACATAACACATTTTTCGCATTTTTCTTTTACACACCCTTGGGAAAGGTATGAATCCAATTATTCTTCCTCAAGCTATGGGTAAAAATAGTAGGGCAGACTAGGTTCTTCAGCCTTAGCGAGGCAACTAGTCTAGGAGAAGGAGAACTCTGAATTCAAACCTGTTAAACTCCACTTAAAAATTGACCTTGGTTGGTAATTAGGATTATACGAAAATGTTTTTTACAGATGTCACCAGAAGAAATTAATTAAAATTCATAAAAATGACTTAAAAAGGTCAAATTATCGGTGCTTGTATGGCAGGCACTAAGTGTAATAATAGCAAAGAGTATTTTCTCGAAAGTAATGACAATATTTGAGGAAGAAGGAAATACTCCTCACTGAAGCAAAATTCTGGAACAAAGTGAATGCTGTCTGATAGAGATCATCAGTCTCTTACGCAAATTGTTTGGAAGGATGATAAGAATACTGCTCCGAAAATTTCAGCAGAGCTTAATGACCATCTCAAAACCCCCTGTTTTCTTAAAAACTGTAAGAAGGGAGCTGCACAAAGCCGAATTTCACGGGAGGGCTGCAATCAGGAAACCATATAACCATTTTTTTTTTTAATTTCAAGTTGTTTCCAATATTTTGTCCGACCCCTGCATGTGTTTACCAACAGGACGCGACACAAGGTCAGTCTTTTGAAGCCGAGTTTAAAAGGTTTGAATTAAGACTTTTCCTTCTCCTCTACCGGTTTCCATACCAAGTTGTATTGCTGGTAGGAGAATAGTTGGATTCATATTTTTCATAGGATTATGGAAAATATACAGGTCGCATTCAGGATTTGAACACTGATTGCCACCTTTAATTCCAACTACAATATCCATTACCCAACGTGCGCCTCGTTGTCAAAGCATAACAATGGAACTATTCAATGCAGAGCGGGGTGGAGGTGGATAATGGTGTAGATACCTTTCGCAAAGGTATTAGTCGGAATATAACGTAGCAAGGTGACTGGATTTGAACTTACTTTCTTCTATGCCATTGTCCATCACTTTAGCCATTAGCCCACGAGGACTAACGGGCTGTAGAATACTTCCCAGCAAGTGTCCTGAATATGACACTAAACAATATGATGGTGAGGCTTCAATAATGCTAGAGCTTTGGAGAATGCAGAGTACTCCTTTATTGCCATCGCTCCTACGTTCACTCTGACCCGGAGTGGTAGTACGTGAGAGGATCCTATTTATGAGTCAAATATAACTGCTTGATATTTAATGAGTGCAAACAGATGACTTAAGTTAAATTGAATTGTTTGAAATAGAACTGTTTGACCATTTAACTGTGTAAACAAGTGACTGACGTTTAATTGTTATTGTTACATAGCAATACTTGAAACCATTTAACTGTATGCAAAAAATATCTCAGGCATGTTTTAAATTGTTACCAGAAAATGTTTACAAATCATATATATATATGTTTAAACAGTATTTTGGATTAGTTCGAACTCCATTCGCGCTATTACGTTCACTTTCGGGAAAGGAACGAGCCCCCTTATCCTCCCAGCTATAGGTTATATAGCATCACTTCTAGAAGGATGAATTTGGCATTAAATCACCTTCAAAGGTTGATATGCCATTAAAAACAAAGAACCGAAAGAACTTAAATAACCTACACTGGTTGATATGCCATAAAACCAAACGAAACGAGGACTCTCACTGAGCTCAGTAGAGTAACTAGATCTTTGAAGGAATTTCGTTTGAGCAACAAGAATCTTGTCAATTAGACAAGATCAGGTATTTCAAAACCGTGGATTCCAGTTCTGTACTCCAAGCCGTAGAAACAAATCCAGGGAGCTATTTTTAGAAATGGTCAAATACCCTCGGCATCTCAATCCAGTGCAGTTGATCACATTCACAAAAAAGCGTCCTTTGCTACCGAATTCTCCCTTATGTTACCAAAATATTGCAAAACTTTTGACTCACTCTGATAATTTCTTAATTTTGTCATAAAACTTTCTACATTAATAAATCAACTTTCGACATGACGGGACTGACGAATAAGGTAACCGCGGTCGTTGATAGTGTTGCGATAGTTGGTGCACTAACTTTGGTTAACATTTTTTTTCCAATTCCATTCTCTCTCACTCTCTCTCCCTCGTTGACCGTCTTAATCTATTCATATCTATCTCTTTCTTTATCTATCATAGTCTATTCATATCTATTTATCCATTTATTCATTCTCTCTCTCTCTCTCTCTCTCTCTCTCACTCCCTCTCTCTCTCTATATATATATATATGCATGTATATATATATATACGCTCCCACATGGGTTTGAACACTCTGGCGAAGGAATTGTCAGTCGCCGCTTGCATAATGCAAAGCTCTTCGAAAGAATTGAGAACTTTGGTAGCCGATAGGGTATAAAAATGTAAACAAACGGACGCTGCTGCCGTTGCTACATAAATACCTTAAAAAATTCCCTTAACCAAACATGGTACGCTTGTTGGCCGAGTGGTCTGAGGCTTAGTCTAACGTAAAGTTGGATGGGTTTCGATCCCGGCTTCGAGCGTCCTGCGTGTCTAACCACACTGAAGAGTTCTGATAGAACGAAACAGTCTGTCTGTGGATGACTATATATATATATATATAGTCATGGGCAATGATGGAGAAGTCAGGACGAACTCATGAGGAACGTTTTCCAATGGACCCCTTTAAACGGACGAGTAAAGGTTGGATGACCTGTTAGAACTTATCTACAACAGCTCTGTACGGACATAGGATGTAGTCTAGAAGACCTGCTGGAAGCGATAGATGATAGAAATGACTGGCGAAAGAGGGTTAAAGAAATCCGTGCTAGTGGCACGACATTATGATGATGATGATGATGATGATGATGATATATACAAATCTTTTCGTGTCTTTCTTAGTCTATTCATATCTATCTATCTATCTATCTGTCTATTTCGTCTATTCAATATCTATCAATCTATTTACCTATCTATCTATCTATCTTAGATTATTCAATATCTATCTATCTATCTATCTATCTATCTATTTTAGTCTATTCAATATCTATCTATCTATTTTAGTCTATTCAATATCTATCTATCTATCTATCTATCTTAGTCTATTCAATATCTATCTATCTATCTATTCACATGTCTATTTCTTTCTTTCTTTCCTTTTCTTTTCCATCTAATTATCTTCTGTACGTCTTTCTGCATACATGCCCTTTTCTCTCTTTCTCTTATTTTTGCCTGGTTCCACCCCCCTCTCTCTCTCTCTCTGAGTATATATATATATATATATATATATATCAAGATGAGTGAAAATAAATATCAGCCTCTTCTCATGGAGCTGATTTATAAAGAATTGTATTTCAATTGACATTGCAGACAGATTGTACGTTGCCATGATTATTTCAATATTGTATCAGATGACACGGATTCGAATTTATTAAGGCGTTTGGCCACCAGAAATCCGATCTTCTTCGTTGTTGAAGCATTGCGTTGCTGACTCTTCTGGCCAAAAGCCAAAAGACAAGAGTGTTAGGTAGAATTCATATTTAGAAGCCATCCAGAGGAACCGGTTCTATAAAATCCAAAAACGCTAAAACCAAAATGAAGTTATGTAGTGTAAGAATTTTCAACGTTGAAACCATTAACAGACCTTGTGGGTGACCGTATCCCCTGCCGAGAGATAAGATCACTAAATTCCTCTCCTTCGTAAAAAAAAAAAAAAATAAACCTTCATAGATATGAAACTAAATTGGACCTAATGGCATAGCTTCAATTCTGGAATACAATTCTGAAAACAATTCTATTTCAAACAATTCTATTTCAAACATTTCAGTTAAGCATAAGTATATAGTTAAAATGTCAAAACAGTTCTATTTCAAGCAATTCAGTTTAGTATAAGTACACATTTTAGTTCTGTTTGACCCATAGATAGGACCCTTTTAGGTGCTACCTCTTCGGACCAGAGTTGATCTGGGATCGATGGCAAAAAAAGATGTACTCCACATTCCCTAAAGTTCCAGCATTACGAGTGACATCATCAGATTTTTTGGTGTCATATACAGGACACTCTTTGGGTGGGG
>CAUZXS010005646.1:0-34374 GCA_963585895.1 Sepioteuthis lessoniana | reverse complement strand
CATAGATACTTGAAACTAAAGATTGGTGGTTCAACCAAAAAACAACCTTTTTCGGCTTCATCTTCACACTGGAAAACCATATTGAAATCTTTTACGAAACCCAAATCATTGGGTTTAATTCAATCGCTACTAAGTGACCATATCCAAGGAAATACTGTTGAAAAAGACTTTGAGATTTTAATAAAATTGAATTTTATCCACGTTTATACTATAGTAAGAAGAAGAGATTGAACAAAAATATGATAAAAACATACGACTTGTTTTAGGAAATACTGTGAACTCTATTTGTTTACAAAAGAAATAAAGGAAAAAAAAAAGAAAATACGACAGATATGACACTTGGAAATCTTTTATATCTGGGGTAAATACAATATGATGTCTGAAATCTATTTGGTTCAGCTTTTTTTTAAAATAATTTATGTGGTAAAATTAAGTTTACAACAAAATAGCAAGTAAAAATAAAAAAAATTGTGGCCATTTTTACCTTAATGTTAGATTTTATTTTATTTCCTACCTTATAAATATTTTTTAAGATTGGACCAGAAATACATGAGAAATTGCAAGTTGAATGGACCAAGATGCAAAGTAGTCCATCTCAAATGAAATCAGATATCAACAGGAAATGCTGTCATTACAAAAGAAAATGAATAGCTTCCTTAGAAAGCAAAGTACTAAATTAAAAACTGAAAAACTGAATCGAAAACCATGATATCAAGGGAAAAAAAACAAAAACCAATATCGAAACATAAATTGCCAAACTGCCCAACTTTACTTGAAACCTTATAACTGTGCGCAAACAAATGATTATTGTAGTTATAGGAGGTGCCCGTGGTGTAATGGTTATCGTCGGAAATGGACACGGCAACACGAGTTCAAATCCTGGACAAGACTGATTGCATTTTGCATAGCACTAATACCCTTGGGGAAGGTATGAATCCAATTATTCTCCCTCCAGCTATGGGTAAATAGTAGAGCAGACTAGGTTCTTCAGCCTTGGTGAGGCAACTAGTCTAGGAGAAGGAAGACTCTGAATTCAAACCTGTTAAACTCCGCTTAAAAACTGACCTTGTGTCATATCCTGCCCGAGCGGAGGGGTTGGTCAATAGGAATGTAGTAATAGTTACTTTAAACCATATTACTGTATTAAATTATCAGTATTAGATAGTGTCAAAATTGTTGATTTTTGGTAGATACAAAGTCAGCACTTAGTCACAGTTGAGTTACAAGTTGAAGTGAATTCTCCAGAACTCCGAGGATGGGGAGATTTATGGTCACTGGGGTATTCCATTATGTGTATGTGGTTAAGTCCATTCCCTGGATTGAGTTACAGCCCATTTTATTTTTGTCTGCCAACTGGATGGTAGTTGGGACTACTGGGCTGGTAAGTGTTGTTATTGTTATTATTCTGCACATTAGAGCAGCGAATTCTACAGTGACATACAGAGAAGTAATGTCTAAACAAGAGGTCAAGTCACACTATCGAATCCAGAAGGGACAGGAATGGATATATTGGTGTGTATGTGTATATATATCTGTATATATATACTGGCTTGACTTTAGTGCTGGTGCCGGGTCCGTATTGAGTTACAGCCTGTTTTATTTTTGTCTGCCGACTGGACACTAGTTGGGACTGCTGGGCTGCTAAGTGTTATTATTAAAGCAACTTCTACAGATAGAAATATTTTACTCGGCAAACAAATGATTTTAGCGAAAGAAGAAAAATTTTAAATATATATATATATATATAACAACAGTGTATGGTTGTCACTATCTCACTTGGTGGGTTTGTGGCAGACCAAATGCAGTATAATTTGGAGAGTGCTTAATATCTGTGATAGAGCTATTATATAATAATGAATAAGTATATATCAGTTTTTATATGTTTAATAGCATGGGTGCTTATCTGTGACCACTGGTTTCATGCTGTCTTTTTATAACCATCATCTGCCTTATTAAACATATAAAAAAACTAATATATATTCATTTATTTTATTTATATATATATATATATATATATATACAGACATCTAAGTAAACTAATGCCTAAGTTAAATATCTGACTAAAACTAATTTGAAATATACTCCACCCATGCGAAATAAATATCTTCCCAGTGTAAATCTCACTGCCAGGTGTTCATGATGGCAGAAATCCTAAAATGGTAAGTTCCAAACCACTGCACACTAAAAGATAATTTTCATTCTGTGAATGTATATGCTACATTACCAGTTCATTTCTTATTGTTTCTTTTGTAGCAAATCAACTCTTTCAAAAACTATTATTGCCCAATCAGCTGGGGCTGTAGAATACACCGACTGCACTTCTGCAGAGGGGTAAGACCTCTCCCACTAATGAGTGTCCTGTTATATGACACTAAACAATCTAATGATGAGGTTCCAGTAATGCTGGAGCTTTGGGAAGTGTGGAGTACCCCTTCATTTCCATCGCTCCCAGGTCCACTCTGGCCTGGAGTGTTAGCACCTAATAAGGGCCCTATGTATGGGTTAAATAGAACTAACTGTATACTTATGCCAAACTGAATTGTTTGAATTAGAACTGTTTGACTAAACTGAATAGCTTTAAATAGAAATGTTTTTGATAATTAAACTGTACTTACACTAAAGTAAATTGTTTGAAATGGAACTGTTTTTGACATCAAAACTGTACTTACACTAAACTGAATTGTTATAGATAGAACTGTTTTGACATTTAACTGTGTGTAAACAAAATTAGCTCAATTAGAACTGTCTGAATAAACTGAATAGTTTGGAATAGAAATGTTTTTTTTAAACTGTGTACTCAAGCTTGACTGAATTGTTTGAAATAGAACTGACTATTTGCATGAAAATTTATTTGGCATTAGATAACCTACAAAGGTTGATATACCATATAACCAAACTGACCAACCAATCAAAAACTATTAAAAAATCAAAACTTTTCTACTGATAATGACCTAAGAATGAATTCAGCCTGGCTGTACAATTCACTGATTCCATGTCTGCAAAGGGGTAATACTCCTCCAACAAGTGTCTTTGATATGACATTAAACCATCTGATGGCAAGGTTCCAGTCCTGAAGCTTTGAGAAATGCGAAGTACATTGCCATTGCTCCCACATTCACTCTGACCTGGAGTGGTAGCACCAGATAAGGTCCTATCTATCAGTCAAATGAAACAATTTGGCGTTTAAACTGAGTGCAGACAAATGACATGCTAAATTCCCACCCCACCCCTTGGTCTCGCTGTCATTCTCATTTTTACCCCCCTTTTAATCAATTCCATCTATTTACATTGTTTTAAATGATTTCTGATATCACTTGACAAATATCTGATGAAAGAGCCCTTGCGATTCTGATAATTTTTTTTTTTTTTTTTTTCATTGCTATCTCCCTGATTGCACATGTCTCTTAGTATTTATCTGTATAAATTTATACGTACCAATAATTTAAATTGTATTGCTTGAAATAGAACTGTTTGGTCATTATACTGTATATAATTCTAAGAAATTTTTTATTTTTTTAGTACTTTTCTTTTTAGAAAATTATGACTTTTTACTACAACAAAAGGAACTTTAATCAAGGAAAATAATCACTTCCTATGTGTTTCTATGCCTTTAAATTTTCACTAAAATTTGTTGCATTAATAATAAAGGGTTTGCTTTTTCTCACCCTCTTTTTTTCCAATACTATATATATATATATATATATATATATATGCATGCTTTTCCTAGTGGAGTAGACCCCTAAAAATTAAAAGCTCAAGCCAACTGACTCACCTCAACCTACTTCAGTTCTGGCCTGAGGGTAAGGTGAAAGTTGGCAGAATGTGTGTGTCTGTGCACACAAGACAAGCACCTGTTGTGACAGAAACAGGTGAGAGGGAGAAAAAGGAGTTGCAACTTTTGAAAAAAAATCTAAGAAAGTGCAATTTAACAAAATGTGATCTGGTAAAAAAAAGTGAAAAACAACTGTATATAAACTGGAAAAAATAAAGTTCCATTAAAAAAAAAAAGCCCAAAAAACAAAGAATGGAGGTAGAAATGGGGTTGTGGACATGTTGGGTTATTGTCTCAGTATTAGCCATAAACTACTTCATGTCTAAAATCAATAAACATTGACACAGCATTTTGGAAAAAACAAATTTAATTTCTATAAAAAAATTAACCTTTGTTTGCCATTTAACTTTTTCTTAGTAGTAATTTACTAAGCTTTCTGCTTAGATGTGGCACAAGGCCATATGAACAGGGCATCATGGAGAATTGATCTCATTCGTGAAGGTTTGCTAGTCTGGCTCGCTAACTATTTCAACACCTGACGTGCCCTTTTAAGCCATTTAGTATGATGTCTACTGCAAGAAAATGCCAATGTTGGATTTTCTTATTTAGAACTTTGTCTTTTCAGAATTTAATGCTGAACTGGATTGTGTAATCTCAATTTATTCTGAACTTGCTACTGAAATCCTTTTTTGAGATAACAGGAACTTAAACCGTTTTCTCAAGTTTAATCTCTGTATTACCATTTAATACATCACTTTTTTCAACGGGGTAAACAAAAAAATAGTCATGGTGTAATGGTTAAAGCGATGGACTGCGGAATCATAGTAAGCGAGTTTGAATTTCAGTCATGCCATTACATTCACTTTCGGGCAAATACCCTTGGGAAAGGTATGAACCTCCTTATCCTCCCAGCTATGGGTTAAATAGTACCGCTACTGTTCTTCTAGGAGAATAGCTTTGGCATTAAATAACCTACAAAGGTTGATATGCCATTAAACAAAGAAACCAAACCAAACCAAAAGGTAGGATTTGCAAGAAGTCACAACTCTGCGGATGGCGCTAGTTGTAACCTTTTGAGTTTTTATTTGTCAGGATATATATATATATATATATATATATATATATATATATAGAGAGAGAGAGAGAGAGAGCAAAAGAAGGGTGAGAACAGAATGCAAATGGAATATGGAGCGTACCATGTTAGGCAATTATGCTTTTAATGGCTCTTGGCTCGTTTCTACTCCACCAAGGCACTAAGAACAAATCGACACTTCCATAAAGAGGCCAACTCTGCCACTCGGCCATTCAATCATAAAAATCAATTTTCTTTTGTTTTGCAATTTTTCTCTCTTTCTCAGTTTTATTTATCTACCTTGTATATTCTTGGTTCTTAAAATACTTGTAATCATTAATGTTTATTGTGTTTACTGAAAGGCCGTTTTATGAGGAACTTTTTCTTTCTTTCTTCCCTACCGACTTGAATTTTTTCTTTAGCTTTTAAGCCATTATTTTCATTAATTCCCTAAGTAAATTTTATTTTCTTATGTATATTACCAACTAGTATGTAGTAATTTACTAAGCTTAGCTTTGTTGTGGCACAAAGCCAGAAGCATGGGGCACCCATTACCAACTTGTATGTCGTCGTGGAGGTGTCTGTAGAAATGAACTCGGCATACCAAGTTCAAATCTTAAACAAGGCTACATTACATGTCAGTACCCTTAAGGAAAGGCATAAATCCATATTCTTTCTTTCTAACTATTGATAACTAGAAGTTCAGGCTGTGCTCTTTAGCCTAGGTATGCCTAGTGGTCAAAAGGAAAACTAGCTTGAAATCTTGTGTCAAGTTCTGTTTGAGGTGGAGGGGTTAGGTAAAAACATACCGTTTAAAAATGGAGAAGAAACAAATGCTTCTTTAGTCTTAATTGATATATTCAAACAAAATGATATCCACCTCATTATCGATAAAATAATCCTGTTTGGTAGAATGTTTATCCCTCGGGTGTAAAGTTATTCAGGTTTAGATGCAAAGAAACACTCAATATCAGATAAAACCTTTTCACAATTAATAAATTGTTTTTCCCTCAAAAAATATTGCAATAATCTGAAAAGATGATAGTTAGATGGAGCAAGGTCAAAAGAGTAAGGAGGATGAGGAAAAACTTTCATACATATTTCCTAAATGACTCTAGCAATATGTCATCTTGTATTATTCGATAACAGCAACGCTACTTTTAAACTATGTGCAAACAAATTATTTTTCTTAAATTGTAATAAGTGAAGTAAAAAGTAAAGTTCGCAACCTTAGTAGAGGGTGATCTGAAGGCTCCCTTTTTGATAGCTACAACACCAAGGTGTAGGATTGCTCCACTTTGCCCTTAATCCATACCTTATAATTCTGAGTGTTAAGCAAGGAGGCATCAAGTACCATTTTTTTGAGTCTTTGGTATGACTCTACCTGGGATTGAACCCAGGTCTCTCGGGTCATTGACCAAAGTTACTTTAAACTATATTGTTGAGTATAAATTATTACATAAGAATACTTGAAACTAAACAAATTATTTGCATTTGATAAGTTTGGTTTCATTTGATTTATTTGTTTAATGGCATATCCACTTTTGTGGTTTATTTAATGCCAAAACCGTTTTTTAAAGATGGATAGTAGTGGTACTGTTAACATTGCTGGGTGGATGAAAGGGTTCATGCTTTTCTTGAGGTGTTAGTTTAAAAAGTGGACTTAATAGTAGGACTGGAGTTAGAACTTGCTACAGTCCAGTACATTAGCCACTATGATGCGAGGAGTTTCTCTGTATTTGATGGGGGGGGTCCTCACTGTGTAATGGTTAAAGCGATGGACTGCGGAATCGTAGTAAACGAGTTCGTACTCCAGGCCCGTTTATCCTCCCAGCTATGGGTTAAATAGTATTTTTATTGTTCTTCTAAGAGAATGGCTTTGGCATTAAATAACCTACAAAGGTTGATATGCCATTAAAACAAAGAAACTAAACCTGTATTTGATAGGAATACTTGTGTATAAATAAATGGTTGTTATTATTATTAAATTAGAATTGTTAGTGCAATGTGGGTCTAATGAGCCTAGCTGGACATGGACCCAAATCTGGGTCCAGGCACGGATGCTTGATTTTAGCTTAAGCTGGACAAGTTCCAGAGCTACACAAAGGGGACAAAGGTGTCAATGATGCCGCTTGCCCACGCAAAGGTGTCCTAGCTGAAGCCAGGGGCCTCTCAGCCTCAAGTCTGCCATTGAACATTGACCATTCGGCACAGATGCCAGACAGACCACCGAAAAGCCAATATTTGTCTCTGCCTCCTACCAGACTAGACTTGACATGACTCCTGTGAAAAGCCATCAGTTAAAACTGGTGTGAAAAATCATAAGGTGAAAAATAATAACAGATGGATTTAGCATACATTTTAGAATTTTCTACATCTAAACAAATAATAGTTACATTTGTAAAATACTCAGCGCCCTCCTTAAAATGGACAAAAAAGGGATTTGGACTTGAGTCAGAAAAAGAATGTAAAGTCTTTGACTCAAAGATGATGTCCATTTGCATCAGTCCCACTAAAAAGAGAAATCTATCCATATTTACCAACCCTTCCGCAGGATATGACACAAGGTCAGTTTTTTTTAAGCGGAGTTTAACAGGTTTGAATTCAGAGTTTTCCTTCTTCTAGACTAGTAGCCTCAACAAGGCTGAAGAAACCAGTCTTTCCTACTATTTACCAATAGCTGGAGGGAGAATAATTGAATTCATACCTTTCCCAAGGATATTAGTGCTATGTGAAATGCAATCAGCCTCATCCAGGATTTGAACTCGTGTCGCCATGTCCATTTCCTGCGACGATAACCATTACACCACGGGCACCTCTTTAATAAACTATTATAAGAAAATATTCTTGATACAAATTATTCACAGTGATATGATATCAAGTATTCTTATACAATACAAATAATTAGCACATGGTGAAGTTCCAGTTCCAGAACTCTGATTAACTTGGTTTGGTTTGTTTTGGTTTTAGGGCACATCAACCATTGTAGGTTATTTAATGCCAAATCCATTTTTATACATATAAACAGTTCTGTTTCAAACAATTCAGTTTAGCATGAGTACAGTTTGTCATTTAAACATAATTAAATGTAAAAACAGCTCTATTTCAAACAATTTAGTTTAACGTAAGTACAGTTTCAATGTTTGTTTGTTTGGGTTTTATGACATATCAATCTTTGTAGGTTATTTATTGCCAAATCCATTTTTATACAAATAAACAGTTCTATGTTAAACAATTCCGTTTAGCATAATTATGCAGTTTGATTGTCAAAAACAGTTCTATTTCAAACGATTCAGTTTAGCTTTAAAAAACAGTTTTAAAAAAAAAGAGAAGAGAATTGTTGAATACAGAAAGGAAGTGTTCGGTCAGTCATTGCGTTTTTTTTGGTTTTTTGTTGTTGAGGGACTCTGCCAGGTACAAGTTCCATTTCAAACAATTTAGTTTAGCATAAGTATGCAGTTTATATGTCAAAACAGTGCTATTTCAAGCAATTCATTTGTGCATAAGTATGCAGTTTAGTTCTATTTAACCCATAGATAGGACCCTATCAGGTGCCCGTGGTGTAGTCGTTATCGTCGTAGGAAATGGACACGGCGACACGAGTTCAAATCCTGGACGAGACTGATTGCATTTCACATAGCACTAATACCCTTGGGAAAGGTATGAATCCATTTATTCTCCCTCCAGCTATGGGTAAATAGTAGGACAGACTAGGTTCTTCAGCCTTGATTAGGTAACTAGTCTAGGAGAAGGAAAACTCTGAATTCAAACCTGTTAAACTCCGCTTAAAAACTGACTTTGTGTCATATCCTGCCCGAGCGGAGGGGTTGGTAAATAGTATCAGGTGCTACCATTCCGGGTCAGAGTAGACCTGGAAGCGATGGCAATGACGGGGTACTCCACATTCCCCAAAGCTCTTGCATTACTGAAGGCTCACCATCAAATTGTTTAGTCTCGTATCCAGGACACTAGTTGTTGGGGTCTTACCCCTCTGTGTATAGATCATTTAGAGCTGTTTAAATTTGTTAGTATTCGGTTACTGGCTAATGGGTAGAGTGTTTGCCAATGATCTGGAGAGACCAGGGTTCAAACCCAGGTCAGGTCGTACCAAAGACTTTAAAAATGGTACTTGATACCCCCTTGCTTAACACTCAGCATTATAAGGTATGTATCAAAGGTAACCAGGCCATTGGTCTAATGAGTAGAATGTTCTCCAATGGTCCGGGAGACCGGGGTTCAACCCAAAGTTGAGTCATACCAAAGACTCAAAAAATGGTACTTGATGCCGCTTTGCTTTGCACTCAGTACTATAAGGAGAGGATCAAGGGTAAAGTAGAGCAATCCTGGCAATGGAGTTGCACCCTCCCCTACACTTCTATGTCGTAGCTATTGAAAAGGAAGCCTTCAGGTCACCCTCGACTAAGGTCACCAACAACTTTATCAAAGGTAAAGTGGAGCTATCCAGGGGAAGGAGTAGCACCCTCCCCTACACCTGAAGTTGTAGCTATTGAAAGGGGAACCTTCAGGTCACCTTCGACTACGATCACGAACTTTACAACTTAGTATTAGGTAGAAATACTTGATATCATATAACTTATTTGTATTAAGAATAGTTTCTTGAAGCTTTAATTGTTTACAAAGAATTATAAATATTAATTACTTGAAACCATAATTATTTGTATTAGATAGGAATACTTAAAACCATATAACCATTTGCAAATTATTAATACTAGATTTTTTTGTTTTCTCTGGTTAATTGCATATCATTTTTTGTGGGTTATTTAATGTCAAAGCCATCCCTGTAAAAGAATACCAGTGCAACTATTTAACCCATAACTGGAGGTATAAGGGGTTTATATCTTTCTCAAAGGTATTAATCTGAAAATGAATATTGTAGTACGATTAGAGCTTGAACTCACTTCCTTTAATTTCACAGTCTTGCACGTTAGCCACAACATCACGAGGAATCACCGCAAAATTTTGGTTGCTTAGTTGATTTCAACACATGTTAACCCTTCTTGGGTTCCTTTTTTTATTAGTTATTCGAAACCATATAAATGTGTGCGGGTACCTCTGGTGGTGTAACGGTTAACAAGCTAGACTAGCAAACCTACACGAGTGAGTTCAAGTCTCATTGGTCGCCCCATTCATTCGGCCTTGTGCCACATCAAAGCAAAGAGCTTTGTAAATTACTAAAAAGATCGACATGGGCACTTCTGGTGGTGTAACGGTTAGCAAGTTGGACTAGCAAACCTACACGAGTGAGTTCGAGTCTCATTGGGCGCCCCATTCATTCGACCTTGTGCCAAATCAAAGCAAAGAGCTTTGTAAATTACTATAAATGTGTGCAAACAAATGATTATTATGAAATAAAAATTATTATTTTTATCATTAAGAGTTTTCGAACCATTGTCTTCATCTTTAAGTATTTTGAAATAATTACTTGAAACCAAATAATTATTAGTATGACATAGGAATACTTGACACCATACCACCATGTGCTAATTATTTGTATTGGATAAGAATACTTGATATCATATCACTGTAAATAATTTGTATCAAGAATATTTCCTTATAATAGTTTATTAAAGAGGTGCCCGTGGTGTAATGGTTATCGTCATAGGAAATGGACATGGCGACACGAGTTCAAACCCTGGATGGGGCTGATTGCATTTCACATAGCACTAATATCCTTGGGAAAGGTATGAATCCAATTATTCTCCCTCCAGCTATGGGTAGATAGTAGGACAGACTGGTTTCTTCAGCCTTGTTGAGGCTACTAGTCTAGTAGAAGGAAAACTCTGAATTCAAACCTGTTAAACTCCGCTTAAAAAAAAACTGACCTTGTGTCATATCCTGCTCGAGCGGAGGAGTTGGTAAATATGGTTTATTAAAGTTTATTTATAATTACTTGAAGCCATAGGACTGTATGCAAACAAGTGTCTATTAATAAATAGAATAAATTTCTTGAAACTATATAATTATCAGTATTAGATAGGAATATTAAAACTAAACAGGGTGAGTCCCATGCTGTAATGGCTAAAGTGCTGCACTGCAGCCTCAAAGTAAGCAAGTTTGAACTATAACTATGCTGTTACATTCACTTTTGTGCTAATACCCTTAGGAAATCTATGAAACCCCTGTTTCTTCCAGCTATATATTAAATACTGCCATTGCTCTATCTACAAGGATGAAGGCTGATATGCCATTAAAACAAAGAAACCAAAGAACAGTATGCAAATTATTTGTATTAGATAGGAATACTTGGTATCATAAAAATATAAAAAAGAAGGGGAAAAAAGCTCTTAAGGTACAACTCCACCCAAAAAGTAGATATAAATGTACAGTGACTGGGATTTCCTAACTTCTCTGTATAAAATAACCCATGATGAGTGGACCTGCCATTAAAATCAATCAACCCAATGCAGAAGATTAGAAACAACATGATATTTCAAATTATGAGTAAAACCATTGTAGCTTCATTAGACACAGTCACCGCAGATATTTTTGCTTCGTGTTCACTTTCCACCAATGCTTTCAAGCATGTATATTTAGGACCAGTAAGTTATTCAAATAGCCAAGAACAGTAAATAAACAATTGACTACTACATAATGGATGTCTTTTTTATGGATTTTACATTAAAGTGTCATTTTATAGCTCAACAATATCTATAAAATAGTCATGTAACAAACAAATGCATTGGTAACTGGAAACGATATTTCAAATGCTAAATAATACAATGGTCGTTTTATCAATAATAAAAAGAGCAAACCTCTTTGCAGCATATTTTTACTCAGTGCTCCATACTTTTTGCCTTGCACCAGAATAAGTTGAGTATACATAGGTTTACCTTGCAAGCTTTGTAAATCATTGCTGCTATAGTGAAACCATCTAATACTTAGTGCTCCAAACTTTTTGCCTTGTGCCAGAATAAGTTGAGTAAATATAGGTTTACCTTGCAAGCTTTGTAATCATTGCTGCTATAGTGAAACCAACTAATACTCAGAGCTCTATACTTTTTGCCTTGTGCCAGAATAAGTTCAGTAAACATAGGTTTACCTTGCAAGCTTTATTGACCATTACTTGAGGGGAGCTGCCTTGGTGTAGTGGTTAACATGCTGACCTCATAAGCATATTTGAACTCTAGTCATGCCATTACATTCACTTTCAGGCTTATACACTTGGGAAAGGCAAGAACCCCCTTATCCCTCCAGCTATAGATTGAGTACGACTACTGTTCTTTGACAAGGATGACTTTGGCATTAAATTACCCATGAGGGTTGATATGCCCTGAAACAAAGAAACCTAATCAATCATACTTATTGCTTTTTCTTTTTCAGACTTGTCTTAGAAAACATTGATTTTTAAAAAAAAATTTTTTTTTTTATTAAGTATTTTTCATTAAACACTGATTAATTAATTTCATACCATTTGCCATGAGAAGGTACTCTTGCCTGAACAGTTATTATCATGAGTAAGGGAGTTGGGGATTCGAGTTCAAATCCTAAGTGAAAACTAGTTACACTTCCCATTAAAATCCTTGGAAAAGGCACCAACCCACTGCTTTCCTAAATCTTGTGTAAATAGACAGATTTGGCATGGAAACCAATTTAGGAGAAGGAAAATTCGAATTCAGACCATTGTACTCCATTTCAAAAATTTTCTTTTCCTTGGGCAAGATGTGACAAAAGGAAAATTTGACATTTCTATGTCTGTTTGAGGAATTGGGTGGGAATCATGAGAGTTAAGGTTTTTTTTATTTATTTTTAAATTGCTCCTCACTGAGATTTAATATCTTTATCTTTTAAATGATTCCAGTGTAGTTTTTTGAAAACGCACCTGATCAAAGGGTCCCTCCATTTTGTTTTTTATTATTTTAATCAATTATGGTTCCCTTACTTTTCGTGATGATAAAATTTTCTTGTACCAAAAATATATTAATAAATTAATTTAATTAAATACTTTCATCAAATACTGATTCATTAATTTCAAACCACTTACCTATCAAGTATGCAGGTGTCAAGTTCATTCATATAACGAGTCATGCAGGCTGAAAAATATGCTTAACATTCTTTGTATCCTAGAACGATCGAAACAACATGATACTTCAAATTAGGAATACTGTTCGCCAATGGCCTGGGACACCATGGTTCAATCCCAGGTCACGTCATACCAAAGACTTTAAAAATGGTACTTGATACTGCCTTGCTTAATACTCAGCATTATAAGGTAAGGATCAAGGGTAAAGTGAAGCAATTCCAGGGAAGGAGTAGCGCCCTCCCCTACACCTTGGTGTAGAAACTGTTGAAAGGGGAGCCATCAGGTCACCCTCGCCTACAGTCGCCAACTTTACTTATTATCATCGTATGATTCCTATCTAATACCAATAATTTTCAAAAGGATATTTTTGGCCCTTAGATGAAACCCTACTAGTTACTACCACTCCCGGTCAGAGTCACATCGTCAGTCTGGGAGTAATAGAAATGAAGGATTAGTCCTCATTCTCCAGAACTGGATCATTACCACTAGATACAGTTTAGTGTCATTTTCAGGACTCCACTTTTGGAAATGGGGCACTTATCCCTCTGCTGAAGGTGGGGTCAGCGTATTCTGGCAAGGTTTCTTATGAAATGCATATAATTTATACACGATCATATGGTTCAAAGTAACTATCAATATTTAATGATAATCATTTATTTGAACACCGGTATATGGTTTTAAGTAATAATTTGCTGGCAATTATATGGTTTCAAATAACCACCATATTTGACAGCATATAAGATGCACTGGTATATAAGTTGAGCCCCAATTTCCTCTGGGCAAATCAAGAAAAAAACAAGGTACTAATATTAAAAGTGATGAAATTAATATAATGAATATTATCAATGATAACACTTTTAATCTTTTAGATTATGACAATAGGTATATGAAAGTTCCTTTAAATTCTAAGCTAATAGGAGTTGCTAGGTTGTCAATTTCGGCTAGCTATCACGAATTTAAAACTTACATTTGGTGTATAAGACGCAGGAGAATTTTAAGATATTTTTAGTAAAAAAGTGCGCCTTATATGCCATCAGATTCAATGATGATAATCCTTAGTTTTCTGTCGGCTGGAGCTGTAGCACACTCCAACTGCATTGCCACAGTGGGGTAAGATCCCCACCCACTCCCAACAAGTGTTCTCGATATGATATTAAACAATCTGATCATGAGGTTCCAGTCATGTTGGAGCTTTGGTGAATGTGGAGTACCTCTTCATTGCTATCGTTTCCAAGTCCACTCTGGCCCAGAGTGGTAGTACTTGATAGGGTCGTATATAGGTCAAACAGAACTGAACTGTGTACTTATGCTAAACTGAATTGCTTGAAATAGAACTGTTTTATGCTAAACTGAATTGTTACTGGCATATCAAACTTTGTAGGTTATTTAATGCCAGAGTCATTTGCCGAGAAGAATAATAGTGGAACTACTTAACCCGTAGCTGGAAGGATAAGTGGGGTTCATACCTTTCCCGAGGGTATTTGCCCAAAAGTGAACATAATTGCGCAACTGGAGTACAAACTCACTTACTACGATTCCGCAGTCCATTACTTTAACCATTACACCACAAGGACACCCCTTAGTTTTCAAGGCTTCTTAACATTGAAATTATATTTGATAATAATCAGTTATGTTGTTTCTCACATCCTTATTAAATACCATTTTTAAGCTGAGCTGTGGTGCAAATTCAGTTTAGGTATGTGGTAATGCTACCTCCATCTTGCCATTTTTTTCAGATATGATCAATTATGTTCATGGTTTGGACTGGTGCATTCTGTGCTTTTGCTGTTGAAACATTAACCCATAGTTAATGCCCTTACAGGTAATACCATTCTGGGTTTAGAATGGACCTGGGAGTAATGGCAATGAAGGAGTGGTCCACATTCTTTATCTCCAGAACTGGATCCTAACCATTTATTCCAATCTAATAATTTGCAAGCAACTGGCCTAATGAGTAGAGTGTTTGCCAATGGTTTTGGAGACCAGGGTTCAATCCAAGGTTGAGTCATACCAAAGACTCAAAAAATGGTACTTGATGCCACTTTGCTTAACACTCAGAATTATAAGGTACAGATCAAGGGTAGTGGAACAATCCAGGGAAAGGAGTAGCACCCTCAGGGAAAGGAGTAGCACCCTCAGGGAAAGTAGTAGCACCCTCAGGGAAAGGAGTAGCACCCTCAGGGAAAGGAGTAGCACCTCAGTATAGTAGCTATTGAAAAAGGAGCCTTTGAGTTACTCTCGACTGCGGTTGCCAACTTTGCTTTACTGTTAAAAGTAACCAATAATAATCCTTAATGAACAATTAAGCTTCAAAAAACCATTGTTCACCCAAATAATTTGCACAGTTATATAGTTTTGGGTATTCCTGTATAACATTTCATTGTTACTTTCATTTTCATCCACCCTATGTCCTGAACATCGAAAAGTGCATCTGTTCTATTCCTTTTGTTCCCTATATCAATATCAAAATAGAAACATTGGTGCAATAAGGCTTCATTCAAATACACATCTCCTTAGAACTTTAAATTTTATATTTCCTCGGCACTCTTTCTAATATGTATTTAATCAATTGATTTTGATGAAAACACGTCAAGGCATCACAGAATAATTATTTCTTCAAAACATTTTTCAAGTGACACAAAACGAACTCGAGTTAACGGGCAGAGCTAACAAAGTAGTTTTGCTTTGGCAACCATTATTGAAATAAAGGTCTCGAATAAAATCAGAATTTGAACTGACTGGAAAAGTGTGTGTCTGTGTGCGTGAGGGGCGGGGTGACTTGCTTTCGAAGGAATATTTCTGGCAAGTGTACAAAGACAACTTATTATTTCATTTGTGATTTTATTTATTTATTTATTTTTTTCTTTTTTCCAAAGTTGACTGAGGAACAATTTAAAATCACTTTGCTGTTAAAACTCATTCCTTATAGAATGTTGAAAGAGAAGCTGATGTTGTTGATGGGAAGCAGACATTGTGTACACATCTTTGATTCAGTCTGAGAGCCAAATTTGTTCGGATTCATGACTCTGTCCCCCCACCGCATCCCACACACGCCTTTCCTCCATCTCACCTGCATGGCTAGTTCTGATTGTTATTAGAGGTTCTACCACATTATCAGGGTTTAAGATTCTCTTTCTCTCATAACTCTTCTTTCTCTTTCTCTTTCTCTTTCCTGTTTATTTTTCTGTATTCTCTCTGTCTCTACCTTTTCAGTCTTGTCTTTCTTTTAATTCTGTATCTCTATTTAATCTTTGTCTCTCACTTCTATTCTGTCTCTCTCTTCTATTCTGTCTCTCTCTTCTATTCTTTTGCACCTCTATTCTACATCTTCTTTCTCTCTTGTCTCTCTCTCTATATATATATCTTCTCTCTATTTCACCTTTCTGTTTTCTCTCTCTCTCTCTCACTATTTTATTTCTGCTCTTTATCTCTCTCTCTCTATTTTCTCTCTTCTCTGACACACAAAGAACTCTCCATGAGGTTCAAATTCACTCTCATTTGCCAAACTAATCTCTCCTATTTCTCTCCTTGTTCTTTCCCTGCTCTTTCTGTCTTTCCCACTTCTCTCTTAACCTCTCTCCAATCTCACCACTTCATCTCTATCTTTGATCTGTCTCTCTAAACTCTTTCTCCTTTCTTCTCTCCTTTGTCACTCTTTCTCCTTTCATCTTTCCTTTGTCACTCTTTCTCCTTTCTTCTCTACTTTGTCACTCTTTCTCTCTCTCTCCACTTTCTTTTCTGTTTCATTCTCAATATACTTTTATCTTCTTTCTCTCTTTCTCTCCCTTTTTTTCTTTTTTTAACACATAAGGAAAGCAAGAACACTCAGTGAGGCTCAAGTTCACTATCATTTCCAAGGCTAATCATACTGATTCCCAAAATAGAAATAATGGCAGAATGTTTTAACATACACAAAAGATTTCAACATTTTCCCCTCTTATTCACGCATTTAATTTAAAACAACTGTTCCCAAATCAAAACCATTTGTATGCGGTTATTTCAGATGAGAAGAAGAATGATTTTATTAAAGAGTCAACCACAATTATATCACAATTACAAAACCCTGACCTTCGTTAATTAATTAATTTAAAGTAAAACAATATTCAAACAATTATCTTATTTGCAAGATTCAAAATAAATGCGGGCTTACATGTTCTATTTAAGATTTCAACATTGATATTAATTATATTATCATGTTTTGCTAAGTTTGGCACAAGACAAGAAAAATAGAGCACTATGTAAAGATAGATTTCAGAAATGGTCTGCAAAGTGAAGGAGCTGAATCAATACTAAGCTTAGTTTGATAAAAGGCAATAAGTAAGGAGCACTGGATACATATTGCTTGGCTTTCACTATAGCAACAATGGTTTGCAAAGCTAGCAAGCTAAACCATTATTTACTAAGCTTGGTTTGGCACAAGATCTGAAATGTGGGGCACCGAATGAGGCCCACATCATTGTAGTTGTGCCTTAATTTTAAAATGGAAAAAAAATGATTTTTTTTTTCCTCTGTTAAAAAAAAAATCTTATTCTCATTATTAATTTTGACTAATATTTACTTCACTTAATTTTGGTAAGAGTACCTTGTACAGAAAACCAAACTCACATATTCTATATCAAAGTCATAAAGAAAATTTTGTTTACTCATTCGTTAAAAAGATATAGAAAATACAAGTCGAAATTAGAAATAATTTTTGACAATATTCAAGGTGTGAAAGAAATACCTCCCATATTTTAAACTGTTATCGGTATTATGTAAGTGAAATTAGGCAAGTGGCAATGGTTGCTCCATCTTAGTAATGATCATGGTGGCATAATGTGTTTTTGCTGTTGAAACATTTGCATGGCTAGTGAATATGTAATTGTTACACAGAAGCCTTTTTATGCTCATTTCAGTTTACGCCAGAATGATGCTGTTCTGGATAGAATTTTCAAACTATAGCAGTAATGATTTTCTATTCAGAATTGCATCATTCTGACATGACATGAAATAAGCTCGAAAAGTTTCTGTGTAGTAATTACAGATTCATCGGTCTTAAAAAATGTTTCAACAGCAAAAGCACTGAATGCACCAGTCCAAACCATGAACATAATTGATCATACCTGAAAAAAATGGTAAGACATTTGTGAGATGGGTGTAGCATTACCACTCACCTAAACTAAATTTGCACCACACAGGTGACTGTTTGAAATGTAGAAGGTGTATTTGTCACACCCTGTACATCAAAAAAATAGATAAATCTTACACTGCCATTAATTTTGTGAAGAGCCATTATGAAACCAAAAATGCTTGGATTTCCTAGAAGATTTCACAAAAAGTTGGTTAGGCCATTTGGTTTAGTGGCATATCAACCCTTGTGGGTTATTTAATACCAACTCCTGTTTATACATATTTCATATATGATTTTTAAATAAAGAGTTTGTAGATAATATTATTTTTTTAAATGAGCCAGAGCAAATTTGTTCACATGCAATTAAATGGTTTCAAGTATATATATATATATATATATATATATATATATATATATATATATATATATATATTAACAGGATTTATAATTAAATAAGCCACAAGGGTAGATATACCATAAAACCAAACCAAACCAAGTATTGCAATTTGTTGTTTGCACACAGTTAAATGGTTTCAAGTATTGTTGTCTAATACTAATAATTCTTTTTAATATTAATCATGTTTTCACACAGTTAAATAGTTTCCAGTATAGCAAAAGTGGAAATAATTCTATTTGATGGATAGATGGATCCCTAACAGGAATTCATGCCAGTATTACTGTGAAAATAGAGCTATATCATATATAATGAGCCAAGTCAGCTGGGGCTGTACTATACACTGACTGCCCACACCCAACGTGTGACCTGGATATGATGCTAAACATTCTGATGGTGAGACTCCTGCAATGCTGAAGCTTTGGGGAATGCGAAATAACCTTAATTGCCCTCGCTTCCAAGTCCACTCTGGCTTGGAGTGGAAGCACCAGATAGGGTCCTATCTATTACTCAAATAGAATTGTTTGACATTTAAACTGAGTGCAAACATGTGGCTCATGCTAAATTGAATTGTTAGAAATAGAACTGTTTATAATCTGTTCTATTTAAAACAATTCAGTTTAGCATAAGAATACTGTCAGTTCTATTTAACCTATAGATAGGGCCCTCTCAGGTGCTACCACTCCGGGCCAGAGTGGACCTGGGCGCAATGGCAATGAAGGGGTACTCCACATTCCCCAAAGCTCCAGCATTGCTGGAACCTCACCAGCAGATTGCTTAGTGTCATATCCAGGACACCCGTTTGGGGGGGGGTCTTACCCCTCTGCAGAGAAGCAGTCAGTGTATTCTGGGCAATATAGAAATTCATTAAAAATGTATTACTGATAATATTAATATATTTATTCCTCAGTGAAAAAGGGTTGCTCAGTTGTATTTTATGGCATATCAACCCTTGTTGGTTATTTAATGCTAAATCCTATTTACTCACACACACACACACACACACGCACAATTTGTAAACAAATATTTTGTCAGTTACAATATTTGACCCATAGATTGAACCAGGGAGTAAGGGTAATGAAGGGATGGGTGCTCTCGGACTGGAGTCTCACCATCAGATGGTTTGGTGTCATATCCAGGACACACAAGATGCAGTCAGCACATTCTACAGCCCCATTTAACTGATCTATCAAGAAGAGTATAAACAAAGTTTAACGGCTAACTCTTGTTTAGATTGGCACAAGGCTATACATACGGGACACTCTGTGAAAATCAAACACATTGCAGTAATGAAAAAAGCTAAAATTTTCTTAAGATACATTAGATATTTACAAAACTTGGTCCTGTTTTGGAGAAAGATTACAAGCATCAAACACCCAGAAAGGATTGTATAAATTATGGAATTAATCATTTGAAAAAATAATTTCCAATCGCTACTGTATGATAAGGTATAGATTTTACTGGCCACAAGGCCACAAATGAGGACCATACTTTCATAAATGTATTCATTATATTCTTCATAGTCTAAAAAAAAAAAAACATGCTAAAATCAGTCTGGCACAAGGCCACAGGTATTAAGTAGTAATGGTCTCCGAGATTACTTTGCTGATCAATACTCTTTGTTAAGCACAAAACCAGAAATGTTTCATGAGAAACAAATTCACTGATGAAGCAATGGCCGGCAAGATTAAATTGCTTACCATTATCCTGTTAAGTACTAATGAAGGCACTCAGTTGGAATCAAACTCACTGCTTTAGCAATGATCTATGGGACAAGCCTGCTGACCATTACCAGAAATGTGGGCACCCAGGGAGAATCAAACTCTCTGCTGAAGTAATTTTTTCCTTCAACTTCTCCAGACTTAAAAGAATTTCAGTGGTAAAGTGGTCATTAAATAGTTTTAATTTTTTTAATACTTATTTAAAAAAATTTTTTTTTATTTTAATTGGCTGACCTAATTTTTTTTGATCATTATCAACGAATAGACTTTTTTTATTTTTTTATTTTTTACAAAACAAACGTTTTAGAATTTTAACAACATTAAATGTTGATTTGAATTTAATAGGCTTAAAAAGAAAATAATAAAAACCAGCTTTTTTTTTTCTTTTTTTTTTTTCTTGACAAGTGCTTAATTAAGACCTGTACTGTGTCTGTCTAATTAAAATATATTTTTATTTTCTAATTACTGGAATCACTGGGTTGATTCAATTTTTTTTAAGCAATTCTAATTGATTATTAGCAAAATTTAGTATTTTTCGAATAATTGTTAGATATTTTTAAGACTGGTACAAGGCTTTAAGATAAAGGTATCCCATTGGGAGCAAAATCACTTCCCTTAGAATTTGTTGACATTATTTCATTGTATTTATTTATCAATTTTTTTTTTTTTAAACTTTTGTTATATTATGAATGCAGTTGTTGGTTTTATAAGTCAGAGTTGATTAATTGATTTTAACGGCATGTCAAACTATTTTGGGTTATTTTATACAAAAAGGTTAGGAAATTGTGGACATATATTTACATTTTTTCTGCAAAGCTAAACTTTTCCAAATGAAGCTCAACCAGAACATAGTAAAAACCAAAAAGAGGTTTGCCTAGTCAGCTTGGGCTGAAGAATACACTGACTGCACCTCTGCAGAGGGGTAAGACCTCCCTAACGAGTGTCCAGGATATGACACTAAACAATCTGATGGTGAGGTTCCAGCAGTGCTGGAGCTTTGAGGAATGCGGAGTACCCCTTTATTGCCATTGCTCCCAGGTCCACTCTGACCTGGAGTGGTAGCACCTGATAAGGCTCTATCTACATGGGTTAAATAGAACTAACAACATACTAATGCTAAAGTGAATTGTTTGAATAAACTGAATAGCTTGAAATAGAAATTTTTTTGACAATTAAACCATACTTACATTTGAACTGCATGCTTATGCTTAACTGAATTATTTCAAATAGAACTGTTTTTCAACATTAAAACTGTATTTACACTTAACTGAATTGTAACATATAACTGCTTGAATAGTTTGAAATAGAAATTTTTTTGACAATTAAACTGTGTACTTATGCTAAACTGAATTGTTTTAAATAGAACAGATTATTTACATATAAATGGATTTGGCATTAAATAACCTACAAAGGTTGATATGCCATAAAACCCACCCACCAAACAAACAAACAAACACACAAAAGAGAAGGTAGTTTTAACTAAACTACACATTAGTCATACGTGGCTGGTTTATGCTAAAGCAAGAGGAATGGCCAAAATACACACAAGGCACAATAATCATTGTAAAACATATCCTTCTGGAACAATACAAAAAGTTATCCCCTCTCAGAAAGAGATACTTTCAGATTAGAAACCTGTCAAAACTCTTTCAACAAAAAATTATTAATGTCATAAATTTTCTAAAGAAAACAGAACTCAACAGTATACGAGGTGCATACGATAAGTTTCCAGACTTTTTTCATATGGGCACTTTTATTGATAATACACACATGAAACTCTACTCCCCTTCGAAGTAATCTCCTCCGGCTGCAATACACTTGTTCTACCGTGCCAACAACTTCTGGAAGGCCCCATGGAAGTCCTCTTGTGTGAGTGTGTCAATGACCTTCATTACAGCCTCTTTCATCTCCTCAATTGTCTCATAATGACTGCTTCTGAGCTTAAGGAATAAGCAAAAGTCTCAGAGAGCAACGTTTGGACTATAGGGACGATGAGGAACTGTCTTGATGCCCATCTTGGTCAAATAGTCTGTGACAAGGATGGAGTTGTGGACTGGTGCATTGTCCTGGTGGAAATGCTACTGACCCGATTTGAAGAGTACTGGCCTCTTCCCTAGGAATCTCTTGCTGAACTCCCTTAAAACCTCAACATAGTAACCCTAACCCTAACCCTTTGGCCAATCAACTCAGGTGTATTGACTTCCTTACTCCTCTTATAGCTCTCATCATCCCTCACAGACTCCCTGCCTTCCTTGAATCTCTTATGCCACTCAAAAATTGATGCTCGATTCATGCAAAATGATCGAAAAGAAGTCTGAAGCATTCTTTACATTTCTGTGGCATTTTTTCCAAGTTTAAAGCAGAATTTTATTGCATATCGTTCTTGTAAAGTGTCAGATTGCATTTTTGAAATTCACTAGCTATGACAATCAGGCTTTAGTAGGGTGTATTCCAATTGCTGCTGTAGCAGTTCATTTGAAGCTGAAATCATAAAAATTGGTCCGTCATCTCATAAGTTGTATAGCAATAACATAGTGAATTTTCAAGAGTCTACGACAATTTTAAATGCCCATATGTAAAAAATCTGGAAACTTATCATATGCACCTCGTATCTTAAAAATATATATAAAAAAATTCAAAAATAAAAATCCTGTTTCAGCTTTAAATAATCATAGAAAAATCAAATGCCTTAAAACCTAACAACCAACCAATTAATTGATTTCTTAGTTTAATGGCATATCAACCTTTGTAGATTATTTAATGGCAAAGCAATCCTTCAAAAACAGAAGCGGTACTATTTATCCCATAGCTGGGGGGATAAGGGGGTTCATACCTTTCCCAAAGGTATTTGTCAGAAAGTGAACAACAGGAGTTCAAACTTGCTTACAATGACTCTGCTGTTCATCGCTTTAACCATTATGCCACGAGGACACACCCATCCAATCAATTAAGTATTCCTATCTTATACAAACAATTTACCTGTGGTTCTATGGTTTCAAGTATTCCTATCTAATGCTAATAATTTAAAGTTAATTAAATGGTTTCAAGAAATTTTTTTTATGTAATAAGAGTCATTTGTTTGCCAGTTTTATAGTTTCAAGTTACTGATAATAATGCTTAATGAACAATTATAAACAAACAGCCATTACGGGACAAATAAAAATATCTAATCCTTTACTATACTTGAAACTATTTAACTGTGTGCAAATAAATAATTTTGATAATAATTAGACGGTAGAAATCCTTGATAAATAGGATTATTAAGTAGCAATTCTTAAACCCATTCAATGCTATGCAAATCAAACTATAAGTGTTAGATAGCAATACTTGAAACTATTTAACTGTGTGCAAATAAATGATTAATATTGAATAGAATTATTCGTATTTAATAGCAATACTTGAAACCAAATAATGTCCAAACAAATGATTAATATTAAGTAAAATTATTTGTGTTTAATTGTTTCAAATATTTCTGTGTGCAAATAAGTACTGACTCGTTGAAAAATAATTTTACCAACGAACTATTCATTTACATATATATATATATATATATATATGATTTTGCTTTGAATACACTTCAAAAGTGTAAATAGATGTACAATGTAAATTATTCTCTAATCTCTTAGCATAAAATCTGCAGAGTCAGTTGGGGCTGGAAAATACACTGACTATATCTCAGCAGAGGGGTAAGACCCCCTCCAACGAGTGTCCTGATTATGACATTAAACAATCTCATGTTGAGGCTCCAATAATGCTGGAGCTTTGGGGAATACAGAGTATCTCTTTACTGTCATCGCACCCAGGTGCACTCAAGCCCAGAGTTGTAGCACCTGATGAGATCCTATCTATGGCTCAAATAGAACTTTGACATTTAAATTGTGTTGTTAATAATAGAACTGTTTTATCATTTAACAGTGTTTAAATGAAAGACTATTTAGTTGAATTGCTAGTGATAATGAGCAATATTTAGTACCATTTAACTGTGTGCAAACAAATGATTAATAGTAAATTGATGGAAAAACTTGAAACCATTTAACTGTGTGCTAACAAATAAACTCAGGCTCATTTAAAAATGTTTGCAAAATATGTTTACAAATCATATTTAATATATATGTATAAACAGGATGTGGCATTAAATAATCTAAAATGGTTGATATACCATAAAACCCTATTAAACCATTAGCATAAAATAACCTTTCTAACCTTAACATGACATTAAAATCAATCTCCTAACCAACCACAATATTCAGTCGTACATATCTTAACATCTCACGGAAGGGCTTTTTTAATTGAAAACTTGTTTGACGAGTGTTATAGCATTGTCCCTGTTTTAATTGAAATAGTTTCAGAGCACCCATCACATGTGTATGGCATTACAGACAAAAATGCACAGCTGAATTGTGGTGATTGTTAAAAATAATTTTGTAGCTGAAAACTTGCTCTACCCAATGGGGCTATGGTATTCTCACTATCGGTTGTGGTTTCTGTGGAAATAGGCATTACTTTTGGAGCACATCTTTTCTATACTAGCTTTTATTCCTCACTGGCAAAAATCCATATGCAATGGGTGAGAAAGTGTGGAATGATAGTGCTTTTGTGGCTGAAAACTTGCTCTATCCATCAATGGTATTTCGCTCACTTTGTCTATTGTAGTTTCTATGGAAATAAATACGATGCATTACTTTCGGAGCATCATGTGTACTGTTTATTCTATTTTTAAATCTCTTTTTTTTTCTTTTTTTTTCTTTGCCAAAAAAATAATTTGAAGGGACAGGAATGTCAGGAATTAAATTTGCCTTTAAGAAAAGAAAAAATACACAGTAGAGAAAAGAAGAAAAAAAAAACAGAAAAAAATGAGCTGACAACATAGGGGTGGTTAGGGATGAAAAGAAAAAGTGTTGGAAAAGCAAGTAAAAAATAAAAGTATAGAAAATATGAGTCAGATCTTTGAGAATTGAGTAAATACTTTTAAAGCATTTTCAACTTGAGAAAGAAGATGAAGATATAGCCCTTGTCTGTGTTGACAGACCCAGTCAGCTGTCTTGGATAAGGACTATATGGAACAGACAACTTGAGGGAGGGGCTGAGGAAAAAAAAAAGAGTTATGTCTTGTAATTTGAAAGGCTTAGAGAATAGAATGTAGGGAGTCACTGTTATACAATTCTTGGACTCCTTTAAGGGAGGGCCTGGAAGGAAGAAAAGGCGGAGTAGCTGAAGATAATACTAACCTCACAGATGCTATTCTCAGGCTTAAAGTTGGTAATTAGATAATAGAAGATGGAGTAGTTATTTCTCTAAAGTCAATTCTTTTCCTTACTTTCATTTTTAATATATTCAAAATTGGAATTTTAAAATGGAATTTCTTTTCATGTTGTAGCAAGGCTTCAGTGCTTTAGATAGGCACAATGCTGAATCATTTTTTTTTAGAGAGAAATGCCTACAAGCAAGAATTTAAAACATACACCAAATCATTGAATTTACTAAATTTTTTCTGATTCACAGACTTCAGATTGCTAATGGTATCTTCTAATCAGTCATTGCTACTTTGGTAATCTTGCAGGAACCAATACTTAAGAAAATGAATTCTTTAAAATGATTACTCGCAAACATTTAAAATATGCACTCCATATCAAAGAAATATCATCTTCTGTATTTGCTAGTCTAGGTGGTCACCCATTCAAATACTGAGCAGACTCATTTCTGCTTAACTTTAATTATCTAGCAGCGACCATTATATTTGTCTATAAAATGCAGACAAGCAAGCATTTGAAGTATACACATTAAGTTATTGAATTTACTTATTGTTTAATCTGATTTGCAGGTTTCAAATTGCTTATATCACCTTCTAAGCAGTCACTCATCTACAAAGTGAGTTGGTTCATAATTGCTTAACTTTGGTCATCTTCTAACTAGCATTGGGGTATCCTCGTGGTGTAATGGTTAAAGCGATGGACCGCAGAATCAAAGTAAGCGAGTTCATATTCCAGTCGTGCTATTACATTCACTTTCGGACAAATACCCTTAGGAAAGGTATGAACCCCCTTATCCTCCCAGCTATGGTTTAAATTGTACCACTACTGTTCTAGTATGATGGCTTTGGCATTAAATAACCTACAAAGGTTGATATGCCATTAAAACAAAAGAAACCAAGAAACCTTACTACCATTTAATAAATTACTTAACTTTTTGTTTAGATGTGTCATAAAGCCCAATGAATTGGACAGCTATTAAGACTTGAACTCACTTGTGAGGGCAACAACCATTTACATTTATCGTTAAAATGTCTAAATGTAAGCATTTAGAAGATGCTCATGAAATTATTTAATTTACTAAGCTTTCGTTTAATCTGATACAATGGCTTCAAATTGCTATGGTAATCTTGCAGGCACCAGTGTTTAATAAAGTAAGTAGGTAAAGTTGGCGCCCAGAGTCAAGGGCGACCAGAAGGCTCCCTTTTCAATAGCTACAACACCAAGGTGTAGGTGAGGGCACTACTCCTTTCCTTGTATTGCTCCATTTTACCCTTGATATGCACCTTATACCAAAGTCAAACCAAAGACTCTAAAAATGGTACTTGATGCCCCCTTGCTTAACACTCAGCATTATAAGGTAAGGATTAAGGGTAAAATGGATCAATCCATGGAAAATAGTAACACCCTCCCCTACACCTCAGTGTAGTTGCTATAGAAAAAGGAGCCTTTGGGTGACCCTCAACAAAGATCCCCAACTTTACTTACTTATTACCAAAGTGAAATCAGTCTTCATTGAGTGCTCTACATTTCAAATCTTGTGCCAGACTAAACTAAGCTTAGTAAATATTGGTTTAGCTTTGCAGACCATTGCTGCTATAGTGAATGCAATATTTACTCAGTGCTCCTTACTTATTGCCTTTTATCAAACTAAGCTTAGTCAGTATTCATTCAGCTCCTTCAATTTGCAGACCATTTCTGCTCTAGTGAAATCTATCTTTACCCAGTGCTCTATTTTCTTGTCTTGTGCCAAACTTAGCAAAACATGATAATATAATTAATATCAATGTTGAAATCTTAAATAGAACATGTAAGCCCGCATTTATTTTGAATCTTGCAAATAAGATAATTGTTTGAATATTGTTTTACTTTAAATTAATTAATTAACGAAGGTCAGGGTTTTGTAATTGTGATATAATTGTGGTTGACTCTTTAATAAAATCATTCTTCTTCTCATCTGAAATAACCGCATACAAATGGTTTTGATTTGGAACAGTTGTTTTAAATTAAATGCGTGAATAAGAGGGAAAATGTTGAAATCTTTTGTGTATGTTGAAACATTCTGCCATTATTTCTATTTTGGGAATCAGTATGATTAGCCTTGGAAATGATAGTGAACTTGAGCCTCACTGAGTGTTCTTGCTTTCCTTATGTGTTAAAAAAAGAAAAAAAGAGAAGGGAGAGGAAGAGAGAAAGAAGATAAAAGTATATTGAGAATGAAGCAGAAAAGAAAGTGGAGAGAGAGAGAAAGAGTGACAAAGTAGAGAAGAAAGGAGAAAGAGTGACAAAGGAGAGAAGAAAGGAGAAAGAGTTTAGAGAGACAGATCAAAGATAGAGATGAAGTGGTGAGATTGGATAGAGGTTAAGAGAGAAGTGGGAAAGACAGAAAGAGCAGGGAAAGAACAAGGAGAGAAATAGGAGAGATTAGTTTGGCAAATGAGAGTGAATTTGAACCTCATGGAGAGTTCTTTGTGTGTCAGAGAAGAGAGAAAATAGAGAGAGAGAGAAAGAGAAGATATATAGATAGAGACAAGAGAGAAAGATGTAGAATAGAGGTGCAAAAGAATAAGAGAGAAACAACAAGAAAAGACAGAGAGAAAGAGGAGAGATTAATTTTTCAAATAATAGTGACTTTGGGCTTCACCAAGTGCTCTCTTTGTAAGTGTTAGAAGAAACAGGAGAGAAAGAGACACTTAAAACATGGGTAGAGATAGATAATAGAAAAAAGAGGAGATGAAACATTTCACACTATTTCTATTTTGGGAATCTGTTGTTGAGAGCAGAGAAAATATGAATGGGATTCAATAAATAAGGGTTTTTGGGGTTTTTTTGTTGGGGATGCAAATAATTTTTTTTCCATAAAAGTAAATTCTGCCTTGCTTCGAAATGGTTTACAGCAAAAATTATTCTCATCTCACAAAAACTTGATGAATATTGCAATTGATAATGATTTTCAGCTGTTCTGTGTCTCTCTCTCTCTATGTGTTAGACTCATTTGAGTCCAGTACATAATCATCTCCCTTAATTATTTTCTCAGCAGAAATTCAAGGTCATCTCATTATTTGTAATTAGTAAGTTCAGTTCTCACTGGGTGCCCTATATTTCTGGCTCTTCACTAAGTTAAACTTATTAAATGGCAACTTTTGGTTGCTTGGTTAATGTGTTTGATTCTCACTGACCTTGTGCTAGACTGAGCTGTACTTAAAAAATGATGATACGAGTTAAATTGGTTTGTTTAGTATGTTCCAAGTCCTTGCCCATGATTTAATATATCTCCGTAGTAATCAACAAAAACAAAAGTACACTTTTTCGGAGCAGAATGCACAGATACTCCACTAATTCATTCTAGTGTACAGAGAGAGTGCTATGTTGAATTGAAGTCGAGTGCACTGAACTTCCACAGCAGCCTGGAATGTAACACTAATCCGGGAAGCTAGGTATACGTACCTAGACATTATTTTCTATCAAATAGACCTTATTTTTTTGCTTGCACACACACACACACACACACACACACACACACACACACACACACACACACACACACACACACACACACATATTCAAGGGTTGTTTCAGAAAGAAGAGCACAACTGAAGATTTTTGTGGTGGCAATACACTACCACTTCTCATATAACTAGAAAAGTCTGAATTAATTTTTCTAAGAAGTGGTAGTATGTTGCAACTACAAAAATGTTCAGCTTCAGCTCTTCTTTCTAGGCGAGGTATCAAACTTTTTAAAGAACCCTTATATTTTTGTGTGTATGATATATATATATATATATATATTGAAGTAAATAATGGAGTGTAATCTGACAATATATAAAGAAAAATTGATAACAAGGTAATCCAACTAGAAGGAGAGATTTATTGAGAAGCAAAGTCGACATTATAGCGTTTCGGTTCTAATGAACCATCATCAGACTATGAGGGATGATATTAGTGATGTTAAATCAACGATGGATATTTAAAAAGTGCAAATTACAAAAACTTGGTGAAAATTTGTATAAGAAAAGTTGACCGTTTAATTAGTAAATCAGCGTTTGTTGCTTTTTGAAAAACATTTAATATCTCCTTCTACTTGGATTACCTTGTTATCAATTTTTCTTATATATATATTAAGACGAAGAATACGGGAATCATATTTATTGATAAATGAAAATACTTAAAAGCAAATTAGAGGGACCCTTTCTTCCAGCACGTTTTCAACAAATCACACTAGAATTGTTTAAAAGAAGAAAATATTAAATCACACTGGGGGAGCGCAATTGAAAAAAAAAACTCAACACCCACCCAATTCATTGTGTGTGTGTGTGTGTGTGTGTGTGTGTATGTGTAATTTACAGACTGTTTTGTTGTATCCCAACTTTTCTGTGTAGCTAAACTTGCAAAATGCTTCAAGCTTGGGTCGATACCAAGCTGACTTTAAATCAGTTGGACTTCTTACCCCTGAGCCATCCTTGTACACACATCCACAGATGTCTATATATTTATATTTAGATAGATGTGTGTTTGTGTGAAATATGTATGTGTGTATATCCGTATGTGTCTATGTGAGAGAGTGTAATATATATATATATATATATATATATATATATTCTATGGTACATATAGAATTTAAGCTGTGCTTTTAAAACCATATGTATTTTAAGATGAATAGAATATTTTAAAATCAATTAAAATATCTTAAAATTCTAAAAACGTTACGTCTCTTCAAATTGTTAAAAACTATGATATATATGTTTATATATGAGGAATTAGACTTGGATTGTGCCTATCGAAATATATTTAACGCAACACCACAACAGGAGCAGGCTGCAACACGAGGTCAATTTTTTAAAGGAGTTAACAGGTCTAAATTCAGGGTTTTCCTTCTCCTAGACTGGTTGTCACACTAATGTTAAAAAAGCCTAGTCGGCATTACTATTTACCTGTAACTCTAGGGAGAATGGTTAGATTCATACATTTCATAAAAGTATAAACACTATGTGAAATGCCAACAGTCTCATCCAGGATTTGAACTCTTGTCACCATGGCCATTTCTTACGAGGATAAGCATTACAACACAAGCACCTCCATGTGTGAGTGTATATATATATATATATATATATATATATATATATATATATATATATATATATATATATATATAGAGAGAGAGAGAGAGAGAGATAGACTGTATATTTAGGCAGCAAGTCATTATCTAGACATGTTTGGTTGAATACCGCGGATTGTTTCTTTTTAAAAATCTTCAAGTGAAAACGTTTAAGTCTTTTTGCTATTCTTCTTATGTCTGGGTCAAGTTGGTGAATAAAAAAAACTACAAATGATCTAACACAACCCTAGAGGATGACATGTGAAATGGTCAAAAGTGCTCGGCCTAATATAGGGTACTTTCTTCACTATCTGGACACAAACATTAGAAGACAATTAAGATGACTCGAATGTCTTCACTTGAAGATTTTAAAGAAGAAACAATCTGCAGTATTGAATCAAATGAGTTTAGATTATATATATATATATATATATATAATCCTTATATCTAATCTATGATTCTGTTGGTGTGAAAAAATAAACAGATTGTACAATTTACAAATTCTACAAACTGATATCTGGGGAAAAAAATTTGTAAAAAAAGAAAAGACGAAAAACACACGTGGTATATGAAAATAATCAAGTAGCATGTATGTCTAGTCAAAAGAAAAAACACCGACTTAATTACCTAAGCTAAAGTGCTTAATAAATGAGACAGGGCTATTATTACGAAAATAATTCCTACATGGCCAAGAGCGAGTCTACCTAGGCTTCACCAAACGGCTCTTCAGGATTGCTCTGGCCAGAAACCTAGGTAGACTCACTCTTGCCATGTAGAAATTATTTTCATTATATTGGGTTTGGTTTCTTTGTTTAATGGTCTATAAACCTTCATGGGTTATTTAATGCCAAAGCTACCCTTTTTAGAAGAACTGCTGTGATACTATTTAACCAATATTTAACCAAGGCATAAGAAGGTTCATGCCTTTCTCAAGGGTATTAGTCCAAAAGTGAGCATAACAGCACGACTGGAGATTGAAATCACTGACACTTAAGGCTGCAGTCCAGCACTTTAGCCATTAGACCACTGGGACTCTCCTTTATATACACAGACAAATATATATATATATATATATATATATATATATATATATATATATATATATATATATATATATAATTAACTTAAATCGCGAGTCGGAAATCTTCTACTAAAGTTTCACCTTATCGGATCATCAGGAAGTCTAACCCCGACTAATGCTAAAGGAGAAAACGCCGTCTTATATATTTATCAAAAACCCACCTAGCTTAGAATATACATAAAATAAAATAAAGAAAAATAGAAAATAAAAAAACAAAAAACCTTACTTTTATTAAAAAAATATTAGATTAGTAAATATATATACACACACACACTTTGAACTGAATAGATGAATTTGCTTTTAGGTTATTATTTTTCTTCTACTTGTGTTTCTGATGTTTAAAGTCGTCTTCAGGAAGTCAATGGCTAATTTGAGTGGTCCCACCTTTTTTTTTTACAGTGCCGACATGTTTTTGATAGAGTTGTGGTTCTTTGAATTGTCCATGACGAACTTTGATCTCTACTGATGTTTTTCTTTTTTTTTCTTTTTTTTAAATATTTACAAGAGTGTATTCTGTGTACACGTGAACTGATGCAATATATATATATATATATATAAACAGCATTTTTGTAATTAAATCATAATCTGAGGTAAAATACCAAGCTATGACAGTTTGATCAAAAGCAGAGCACATATTCATTTATTTGTCGATTGATGGCATATCAACCTTCTTGGGTTATTTAATGCTAAATCCATCCTTCTAGAAGAACAGCAGTGGTACTATTTAACCCATAGCTGGGAGGATAAGCAGGTTCATACCTTTCCCAAAAGTATTTGTCCGGAAGTGAAGGTAATCATACATCTGGAGTTCAAACTCGCTTACTCCGCAGTGTGGCACTTTAACCATTACACCACGAGGACACCGCAGAATACATATAAATAATCTGATCGTGGGGAAAAATGATGATACATAATCCTGTATTTTTCTTCTGTGTAATGGACATTATGCATATCCTATCAGCCTTTTCTTTATTGTACTTCAAAATGCAGGTCTTTGCAAGATCTGTGAACTTAAAGGTTAATGCACCTTTCTGGTCCATGACATGTCATTTGTAGAGACATTGAACTCGGAATTTTCCTTTTAGTCTGGTTTATCCCAGCATTCGTAACCATAGTTAGAGGGAAGAGGAGATGATTTCATGCCTTTCATTGTATGTGATTAACATAAGATAATATGCAATGGTTATCATCATTGGAAATGGACATGATGACATGAGTTCAAATCCTGGACGAGGTAGATACTATTTCACATAGCTCTAATACCCTCGGGAAATATATGAATCTAATTATTCTCCTTTCAACTATGGGTAAATAGTAGGGCAGACTGAGTTCTTCAGACTTGGTTAAACAACCAGTTGAGGAGACGGAAAACTCTCAACTCATACCTGTTAAACTTAGCTTAAAAATTGATGTTGTGTCACATCTTGTCCGTGCGGAGGGATCGGTAAACACACATTCGTAAAAGAGTGGGGTGAAAAGTTTATGGTCTGATGTCAAATCTGCTGTTAAGGAATTGGTTGACCTATGAGATTTGCCACACTGAAGAAAGAAGCATGTGGATTGCAACAGAGATTATGTTGAAAAGAAAAAAAACAAAACCCTAATTTTGTCACATTCTTATATGTGGGTATTTTGATCTGCCCATGAAATTTTCAGTCGACCCTTTTGTGTGGGTGTCTGTGTGCGCACGTGTGTGTAAAATTATATATTTGTAAAATATTATTTGTAAAAACTAAATGACAGTAATCAATAAGAGACTGTTCAATGCCCAAGTAAGTTTGATTTTGTTTTATGGCACATCAACCATTGTCGTTATTTAATGCCAAATCCATTTTTATTCATATAAACAGTTGTGTCAATTCTAACTATTCAGTTTAGCATGAGTACGCAGTTTCAATGTCAGAACAGTCCTATTTCAAGCAAGTTTAGCATAAGTGAACTGTTTAGTTCTTATTGATCAATAGACAGGATCCTATCAGGTGCTCCCACTCAGGGCCAGTGTGGACCTGGGAGCGATGGCAATGAAGGTGTACTCTGCATTCCCGGAACTTCACCATCAAATTGTTTAGTGTCATATCTTGGACACTCGTTTAGAGGGGAGGTCTTACACCTCTGCAGAGATGGAGTCGGGGGATTCTACAGCCCAAGCCGACTGAGTAAACACAAGTAAGTGTAAATATTACTAAGTTAATAATGAAAATATTATTGTTCCACAACTGAGAAAGAATCTTTGCAAACCTAACAGGTTATAGGATCCTCTTTTTTGGCAGTGATGTGATCTTCATTTAATCAAAAGTAAATATATAGTTTCATGTGTCTGTGTCTCCCTCTACTGAGCCCTTTTCTGGGTTTCTTGGAGGACTCATGCCTTCCTCTTATTTATCTATCTAGTTACTGAAATTTGCATTTTGTTTGTATGTGTATAATATATATATATATATATATATATATATATATATATATATATACGTACATATGCGTTTGTGTGCATGTATATTTGTGTTTGAATGAACATACGTGTATATATATATTTATATATATATATATATATATATATATATATATATATATATATATATATATATATATATATGATGTGTTTGTGTGTGTGTGTGTGTGTTACTTTTTGTGCAAATTCTTCTACTTTTCAATAGCTACTTGACCAAGTTGTAGGGGAAGGCACTATTCCATTCCCTGGATTGCTTCACTTTACTATTGATCTTTACCTTATAATGCTGACCGTTAAGAAAGGTGGCTTCAAATACTGTTTTTTGAGGCTTGGGATTGAATCCCAGTCTCCTGGACAATTGGTGAACACACTACTCATTAGGCCAACGGC